>JASDQU010439603.1:28018-78660 GCA_032191745.1 Picea mariana
CTAAGATTTCATCTGTAAAAGGGGTAGGGAAAGCGTCATGTAAGCAAGAATCATTGAGTTTCATTAGATCTACACAAATGCTTATCCACCCTTGATTCTTTTCTTGAATTACCATAGGACTGATCCATTCATATTCCTCTATTGGTTCTATAATGCCAGCTTCTAACATTCGGTCAATTTATGCTTTCAATTTATACTTATACACTAGATTTAGTATGTAAGGTCTCTTTCTGATATGTATAGCCTCAGGTTTGAGGGGTATCTTCATCTCACCTAGTTCTCATGCTATGCCTTTCAGCTCTGTGAATCTTGTTGGAAATAGGTCACTGTATTCATGCAGTAACTCTGTTATTCTTTCCAATGTTTTCTCATCCCAATAATCTCCAATACTTTCCATTTTAGGATTATCATTCATCCCAATGTTGACTGTCTTAACTTTGATTGGTGAAAAAAATACTTTTGATTCCAGAGATGGACCTTCCACCCCTCTCTCTCCTTCAATTTCTCTTATATGAATGTTGCACGGTTCATCTTCATCTGGTGCTTCTTCTTCGACATGATAGCATGAGAGTAAGTCTTTGACTATCTGTCTGTTCTGTTGTTGATATTATGTCATGATTTCAACCTCTGGCTCATCAATAAATATCACTCCCCGTATCAACTTCAACACTGAATCAATGTTGGGGTTCTCATGTTCAAATGAGAAGGTTGCTACAAAATTATGTTGTAATCCTATCCATTATGTAGTGTCTCTGCACATCTCTTGGTCTATGTACCAGTTCCCTGGGATCCCTTCCAATGTATGGATAAAGTGATGAGGACATTCCTCTAATGGTGTCATCCTCCATTGTGTCCTGCACTTCTCCAAGTGTTCCACTAGTGTTCCTTGTCCATCATACCTCTGTATTTTATTGCTCCCCTGTTTTGTGCCAAATCTAATGCGCAGTAGTCATTTACACTGATACCAATCCTGAATTGTTTATTTGTGCACACCCCACCATCTTGCAGGAATTTCCTTGAGTGAAATATATAGGGATAAGAGCCTCTAATTTTCTAATACTTCCTTTTCATATTTTGTCAAGACTTCCTCTAAGTTATTTAACCTATGAAAATTGGGAGGTTCTCATATCTTTGTATGAACCCATCTTACTCCATGATCTATTCTTGCACACCTTCTTGTGGACACTTCATGTAATCATTGTTGCCAATTCTCCAAACTTGTGTTTGAGTCGGAAGCACATGATGTAATGTTTATCTAGCTGAGTACCCCATCTTCACTTGGGTTAACATAATCCTCTTCTTGCATGGTGGTTTTGTACAACTGGTTTATTTCTTCCAGATCTAAACAAGTGGCCTCTACAAAATTTTCTCCTTATGAAGGATTCAATGGTGCAATGGCTCTATATTCACCTGATTCAAAAGTGATTTTTATTGTCTTTAGGTTGATTATATCCTGGTTATCAAATTCCAAATCTAATCCAAGTAGTGATGGGTAAAGTGTTGTGCCATCTAGTATCTATATGACTTCAAAATCTTCCATAGTGCGCACTCCATCCAGATCTACTATCACACCTTTAAGCCTTCCAATTGGTAACACTCTGTGTTTATTTTCTAATTTCAACTGGATAGGCAAATAGCCTAGTGTGGGTTCTCCCATACACTTCCATGTCTTTTTAGGAAAGACATTTACTTCAGAGCCTAAGTCTAGTATAATATCTCCCATGTTGAAATCCCCAATATTAGCATTTAGTCTGAATTCTTTGCTTGTCCTTCTTCTTGTATGGAGATGATTGACTGTTTTCTGTTCTAACTTCCCTTCTACCTCTATGTTGAATCTTTCTAGCATATTTTGTAAGACCTTAATAGATGATGGATCCTTTAATAACTTAACACAAGATTGCATAAAATTCTTTATGGTACTTACTTTCTCTAAAGGTTGTCCTTCATTGGTATGGTCCTTTGAGGAGATAATATCATACATTCGTGAGTTCCGAGTTCGCTGTGCAGCTGATGTAGACACAACATTTTTCTTGAGAAACTCTTTCCTTGCCTCCTTAAATGTTTCCTTTTCTTATCATGCATCAAACTGTTTCTGTGGCTCAATATTCTTCTTAACCCATTGGTGTTGTGCTAGATCTTTTTTTGCTGCATCAATTCTTGTATTGGATCTTCCTCGAGCGGCTATAATGATGTTTCTCCAATTATCATTGGCTTATGTAGAAATCCATTAGACATTCTGGTTATTCTGGTTTCATTTTTCTTGGATCTTTCCCAAGAGTGTTGGACAATATTCTATTTCATGGTCTGTTGCGTGACAATACATACATGTCATTGGTAGAAGTGGGCAATCCCTTGCATAATGTATTGGTTGTTGGTAGTTGTGGCACACTACTGGTCATCTACATCATCCAAATCCTCCTCGGCCTTGTCCTCCACCTCTGTATCCACCTGGATCTCCTCGTGGTGCGTTGTACTGAGGTTCCTCGTTATACTGCGTGACCTTATGCTGTGGATGCACATTATTGTACTGAGGTTGCACATTATTGTAATGTTGCTGCACATTGTTGTATGGTGGTCGTACCTAGATGAAATGAGGTGCATCTTGTCCTATCATAATTTATGCTTGCATCCTATAAGTATATGAATTTCTCTCTCATGAACTCCATTTTCCTACAATCCTTATCATCATGACCCATTGATTTGCAAAAATTGCAATATGAACTTTTGGGTATTGACTTATACTTTTGCATCATTGGAAAATGATATGGATCATTCCCATGCATTTTAAAAATATCACACCATGGTCCTCCTGTTGGAAAGGGATTTGGTACACTTGTTTCCATATACTGTGAAAAAGTTGGACATTCGTTCTTATGGTGTCCTTATGTTCTGCATAGTGTACACCAAACAACTTCTCTTTTTTCTTTGCCCTTATTCTAGTTAAGTTGAAATGTTATATTCTTCAGATCCTCCTTCATCTCCTCTATTTCTAGATCTATCTTTTGATACTGGTTCTCTTACAATTGTAAGGTTGCCTAGAGAGCCTCTACTTGAGTTTGGAACTCCTGTTGTCTTAATGGGTATTTTAGGTGTGGTAATAGTGAGTTCACAAATAAGTGCCTATGTTGCATGTTAGTAATTACATATTTCAAATTACTTTTCATATGTTTGAACCTCTGATCAAAATCCCAAATAGACTCACCTAGTTTTTGCATGATTTCAATCATTTCATTCATGCACTGGTCTTCTGAAATTCGTTTACCAACAATTTTTTCATGTCTGCAATAGTCTTTGGTACTCCCTACAGACTATTTACATCTAGGCTCATGTACCAATCCAGTGCGCGATCTCTTAGTGTGATAGATAACTGCATGAGTTTTGTATCCTCATCTATGATCTGATTTGCTTCCCATATCTTCTCACAAATGAATAATAACTTTTCAGGGTCCTCTTATGCCTCTCCCTGAAATTATGGTAATCTATTTGTGGGATCATGTCCTGCCATTTTGAATTGTGTTGAGCTACTGACTCTGCACGATGTAGACAATGTTGCTTCCTGAACTGGCTCCCCCAGTTGATGCTCCTTGATTGGATCCCTATCATGTTTCTTTTCTTCCACTAAAATTTGGTTGTCTAAATGCTGGTATTATTTCTAGTGTATTCGTCGCACATGGGGTTGTAGGTTCCACACTGATGGTGATCTGGATTGGAGTTATACCTTCTGTCCCTGACCTTGGACCTCTTATTTTCCTCTCATATGTTGTGCGTAGGATTTACTCAATATTCTCCACATCCTGAAGATCCTCTATCTCTTCTTCATCGCTTTCCAAGACCTTTCTTTCAGCTATGACTCTCTTCTTGTTATTCATTTTATATTGGTAGGGTACTCCACTGTGTGTCTTTTCAGTTTTTTCCATTATATTCTCTATATGGTATTCTTACATCATGATTGGGTCCATGACCTCCTTATTCTTTACTTTATCCATCTCCTCTTTCATATCTCAACCTCCTATTAGTGCTTCCCCCCTTCCCCCATGCACGTAGGGAAGTTTAGTTGTCTAATTCCATGGAAATCACACCATTGTCATACAATAAAATATTAATTGAATTATACAATGATATGATGTACCTACCTCTGGGTCCCTTTAGAAAATATTTCTCTGTTGCGGTGTAGGACTTCACGACATCTATTGAAAATTCAGTAATAAACCCTACAACAATACTGTCTAACCAAAAATCTACTATGCTCGTAAATTTGTTATTAACTTGTTGTAGTTGCGTGATCTCCACATAATTCCACTCCAACTGTCTGATTTGATTTGTAGGGTGGTTGTCCTTTAACCTCAATAAACACTCCTACAACAAATGTGGGAAAACATAGAAAAATACTTCATGCAAGTCCCTAAACACGTATTTTTCAAGATATTTGCGTGGTGTTAACTAAGGGTTTCTGTTGTGCTTCTGTGCATACTCAAGTTCCTTTGTTTTCAACCACGTTCCAATCTCTACCTTCGTTGGATTCGATGGCCTGAACATTCTATTCTATATGTTCATTCTCCGTGCATTTCTTCCACAAATCCCTTTCACTCAATCCCTTGCATTTGCAACTGACAACATAACCATTTGTTGGTTTGATTCTCTCTCTTACTTCTTCTTATGTTGGCCTAGGTTCAGATCTCAACAATTTTCCAACAAAGCCCTAAAAAACTACTGGCCCTCCTGGTACAGTAGAAGGCAATGATGCGCACACGATGCACAATGCAGTCTCACCCAAGATAGATTTTATGGGTGACTACAATACTCAGGTGTTTGCAGTCTAGGTATGAGTGGGGATATAATATTTTGTTCTTCCTTCTTATGCATTACCCTTGTTAATTATTCAATTACTTATATGATTCATTCATCTTTAAACCTATGCATGAATGTTGATATAACTAGTTTAACCTTTCATTCATAGGATAATGATCAACAGAAAGTAAACATTCATTAACAATCACACATAACAAAAGGTTTAACGTGGTTCACCCCCTCTTGGGGCTACGCCCACAATGATTTGTCTTCTCTGCTCTTTTATTTAATCTACTGAAAAATATTACACTGCACGCATTACATCTTCGGTAATACAATCAATATTGAGGGTAAGAACCCTCTGTGAGGTGGAATAGATCACACCAGGATCCTCAACCTGTGACCTAACCCTCAAGGTCTACCTTTCTTGACTCTCCTACAAACTTATTACAATAAAAAATCCTACAAAATCATGGTAATCAACTCTCTTTGTTATGATATCATATCTCTCTATCCTACATACAAGCCTCTTTTTCCTTAACTGACATCCCCCTTTTCCTAGACCTCCTAGGCCCTTATTTATACTATTTTACATGCTTATAGCCGTTACAATCCCTATAAAAAACCCTAACCCTATCATGGTTAGGATTTTTTTCCTACGAACCATGTTGCTTCCCTCCTACATGTTGTTTTTTCTTCTTTTTCTGCATGTTGCTTTCTTGCCACCTGTTGTGCACACTCCAAAATTAGGTCTTCCTTTCCAAAAATAGGTCTTTCCCCCAAAACAATCCTTCTCCAAAAATAGGACTTCACCCAAAATATAATTCTTCTCAACTTAGGTCTATTCCCAACACCTTTGGAGGCTTGAGAGATAGCTTGGAGGA
Source organism: Picea mariana (assembly GCA_032191745.1). Classification (NCBI taxonomy): domain Eukaryota; kingdom Viridiplantae; phylum Streptophyta; class Pinopsida; order Pinales; family Pinaceae; genus Picea; species Picea mariana. The sequence continues at coordinate 33,691 of JASDQU010439603.1, forward strand.
TCTATTCTAGCCCTTTGTTATCACAACATTTTTCTTTTGAGGCCAAAACATCACACTTGGAGGGCTTAACATCACCCTAGGGCTAGGGTTTTGGTTGTGATGATGGACGCTTGTCACAATTTGATGAGAGGAGCGCTTGCAGTGAGGAGGAGAACCTTGGATTGAAGAAGTATGGCCTTTAGAGGCCTAAAACACATCCTTCAATCCCAACGACTTGCTCGAAGTGCCTTGACATTACCCTAGAGAGGAATGACATCATCTTTTAGGGTTTCTTATGTGCATTTTTAAAATTAATTTTGAATTAAATTTGTAAAGGAGAAAAATAAAGGGAAAATTCTTCCTTGTTTTGTGGTTTACCTTAAACTAAGTGGAAAAACACTTTTTATAGGATTTGTATAAATAGAGATCAAATTCTTTTCATTTTTATCATAGCTCTCCCATTGTGAGAATACTACTTGGCTGAAATTTTCACCCTCTTTGGGAAATTTGGATATCTCTCTCTTGTGAAAATGTCTTTTGGTGAATTCTCTTCGTGATTTGTGGAGCTAAGGTGGTACACACCTCTTGGAGGTTTTTTTCTCTTGCTTATAAATGGTCATTCTTGGTGAACTAGGGTTTTATCTTGCATCTCTCTTGAAATTGGTAAGGAAAATATCCAATTGTTAATTCTTCTTGCTTGTTTCATAATTGTTATTGGTTGAAACCCTAGGAGGAGTATAAGTGCATGCACCCTCCATCAATCAAAAATCTCATTTAGTAGTTGACAAATCATTTATTGCAAGGTTTCTAGGAGGAGTACAAGGGTGTACACCCTCCTAGATTTACCTAAGTTTGATTTGCATGCCCTAGGGAGTAAGGGGGTTTACACCCCTAGGGATATTGTAGATATAACTCTTACAATCCAAGACTCCATTTACCCAATATTTTAAAGGAACTAATCTGGAATTTGCATTGGACAAATAAAATTACTTGCATTGGGTAACACGATTTTACAAGCTTTTCAAATTGTTTAAAGTGCAATCAATTCTACATGCTATTAGTTTGCGTATGTACCTAGGGAATCATATTTTTATAATTAACTCTTATTTATGTTATAAATTGAAAATATAGCCATTAGAGTTGCAACAAATCACTTTAAAGATTTTACTTTTCTCTCATTTCAACCGTCAAATTTTGCTAGAAAGATGCCATAATAAACTACAAGTCATTGTGCAACTTTTGGGTGGTTTACTTGTGATTTTGAGTGGTTGGAATTTTCTGTTGTAGCACTTGTTTGCTACAGCCATAAGGCTGAAATAATATCTCTTCAATTCTTGTACCTAACAACCTTTAATTGTTACTAGAGGCTTGTGCTATCATACTTGAGTTACACTAGTAATTTCTAGTTGGCCTCTTGCTTATTTACATGGACTTTTAGTGACTTGTTTAGCAACTCTTCTTATCATTTTATTGCTGATTATTGGGCTCTTAGTGACTGGGGATTTTAGTGACTTGGGATATTAGTGAGTTGGCCTCTTGCTTATTTACTTGGGCTTTTATTGACTTGGAATTTCAGTGACTTGCTTTTATCTTGTCTTTTATTTTGTCTCAGGTAGGTACAACTATCTTATACAGGTACTCAAGCACTTGGTAACCATTGGCAATTTTTGAGATTCACTTCCAAGCCATCCTTCACTCAATAATTTGAATTATAGGGGTATCACTTCCATAGCCTCACTTTCCATCTCATTTCCCTCTATGGTCACCCGAGATTCCCCCCTTGTGTTGGATTTCTCCTTCACTAAAGCGAGGGGAGGGTTTATCTAAGGTGACAATGGGTAGAATATCCCACAGTTACCACCATATTGTGGATTGGGTTGAGATTTTCCCAACCTAAAATTTGCGTGAAAACATTTTGGTGCCATTTCCGGGGATGATTTTGAATCCTCTTTCATGCCCAAAAAACACTTTGGCAAGCTTCCATCCCAAAGCATTTACCCGAAGCTTTCCTGGCGACTCCGTTTGAGGTAAGTTTCCTTGTGATTTTTGATGAGTGTTGGGAAGTCAGGTTGGAGAGAGAACAACAAGAAGAAATGATGCATAGAGAAAAGGTGCAAGATCAAGAAGATCAATAATATAAAGAAAGAAGATAGAAGAAAGAGAAGAAGATGGGGGATATAAAGGAACAAGGTTCTGTAAAATCTGGGAAAACTAGTTGAGCATGAGTTGTATCCAACTCAGAATGAGTTGTCACTAGTTGAGAAGGATGGAAGCCAACTCATTATGAGCTGGCAAGAAAACTTGAGGTAAAAGGAGAAGAAAGTAGATAATTGAGAGATATTATGAAAGAGAAGAAAGAATTGGAAGCGACAACAACGATAACAGAGAACATAGGCGAAGTCGAAGAACTAGAAGAGTTCTAAGGAACTGTTGTGATTATAGGATGTTTTTTGTAAAGAATCCATGAATGTAAGCATAGCATTGTGTATTGAACATGTATTGTAGTGCATAGAACAAGTTGAATGTCGTAAATATAATAAATAAGCAAATATTTTGTGGATGTAGCCCAGGAGGGGGTGAACCACAATAACTATGTGTTGAATAATACTGATGAATGGTGATTCATGGTTGTAATATGTTAATTCATGTCTATATGATGTTAATTTCTGATTTTACTACAGATGAMTACTTATCTTTACTAATACTATTGAAATATTCATGCGCAATAACATTAATTGTATGTTTAACTATTAAATGGTGAGAATATAGAATACATAAAGAATTAAGTAACGAGGATAGATTAACTAGTATCTAGTGTTCAAGAGAGTCTTGTAGGTATGACATAGCATGCCTCCCTTATTTTCCTCATCGCTTCAGAATCTTGGTTCTTGCATTCCCCATAAAGATACCTCAGGTGAGACTTTGACTGCTCGCAGGTGATGCCGAAAGGGCCAATATTTGTAGGGTTTTATTGGAAAACTTACTTTGAACCCATGGTCTTTAATCTATCCACGTGGGCGCGCCAAAAAATGGTTATGTTGCCAAGACCGAGAAGCTAGAAGTGAGGAAATGTTTTGGTGGCCAATGAGGAAAGAGATAATCAAATGGATGGAACACAAATGCAAAGAATTTGATCATAAGGAAAATATAAATCTGCACTTAAAGAACAAGCACTGGCTACAAAGGTATGTGTATACAGACTTACATGAGATATTTTTCGGTGAATTTCATAATATTTTAGTAGAATTGCTGGAAATATTTGTGGAAAATATTGGAAGACATCGACTAGCCACGCCAAAGAACTGAACTCCTGAACTAGTGAAACGAGTGGAAGTAATAGACAATAGGACATCCCGCATAGTGGAATTTTGGCTGAATAATATCTTGGGAGGCTACGTAGCATAATTTTCCATAGATTGTACTCAATATTACAATGTTTCAGAAAGAGACTTCTTTAAAGGTCCGCGAGGAATATTCTTGGAATCATTATCTACAGAGATTAAGATGTTGCTATGTGACAAAGAAGTGATGAAAATGGAGTCGGATAGTTAAATAAATTCACACACATAGAGGGACAAGGGTTTTCTGATCAGGAGTTGATAGGAGGATAGAAAAATTGACATAGGAAAGAGAGACTAAGAATGAAACAAAAATAATAAGGGTTATCAGAAGGAGAAGACAAATTTGGAGTCTTGCGCAGTGGGAGAAGGTACAAGAAGTTGAGAACTATAACTGAAGAGAGAGAGAGAAGCACAGTGAGTACCTGGAACATCAAACAGACATCCATATCATAGAAGTACAACAGACATAGGGAGAAGAGGAAGATATCATGTTCAGTCTAGTGATAGAGGAACTGGTAAGTTGTGTTCGAGTCGAGTCCTGGTTCGAAACAACAACCTCCTGTGCGTCACCTAAATATGATAAAACTTTCGAAGATATTTCTAGATCACTTTTAGTGAGTAAAGGTATTCATAGAAGAAGTAGCTAGATAAATGGTAATGGTACATGTAGTCAGACTCAACCAACATCACGAGGAAGGGGTCCTACACACAAAAATATGGCAGGAGTAGATAATACACTCAAATTTCCATAGTTCAATAGAATTGGATTTGAGGGTCCAAAACAACACTTGTTCGTATGTAAGACCATATGGACTGCAAATAATTTCCATGATGATGGTGCCAAGATGTGGTAGTTGGAGACAACTTTTATAGGACATGCGCTAGTCTAGTACATGAAGCTCCAAAGAACCACAATACTAGGCCAGAAAAGAACCTTATTAGAGATTACAAAAACATTGCTAAAAGAATTTAAGTAACCAAAGTATAAGTCAGAGTAAATTACTGAGCTCAAGGAGATCAAACAAGTACATAATGAGTCTATATGGGAGTTTGATCAGAGGTTAAAATATGTGGTGGGGAGGTTAACATTTCAAATACTTGATCAATAGCATAGAGAGTGGTTCATTGCAGGATTGTTACCTCACATCCATAGTTCATTAATACAACAAAAGGTTATGGTGCAATCTGAAGCATTGGAAAATTTCTATGAAACTAGAAGCATCTTCGGTTGGAGACAACATCAAAATGGCGCATATACAGAACTAGTTAGTTGCATTACCAATTCATCTGGTAGAAATTACAAAGGGAAATGAGAAACATGAACAAATATGGTGCACCAAATGTAGGACTGGAGGTCACCACAAAGATGAGTGTCTATCCTTTGCATAGTAATTAGCAGCCGGAGCACTAAACCTGCTACCGGGAGGAGGATACTGTGAGATATACAAGAAGTGGGGACATAAACCCCATGATTGCCAACTATTACAAAAATATTAGCATACCCAAATAAACTTATTCTGTAGCTTTTGCTAATCAGTGGGGCATGAAGACAAATATTATTGTTCATTTGATATAATGAGGGAGCGCACAATAGACATGTACAAAATTCAGGAGGAGAATGTTGCGACAAAAGGATCAGGGAAGTGTAATACCCCGAGAGGATTTAATCAAAGAAATCGAGGAGCATTCAGTAGGGGGTGAGGTCGAACAAACTTTGGGAGAGGAGGAAGAGGCCCCATATTATGCTATAACTATAACCAACTAGGACACTTAGCACGATATTCCCAAAATCCCTACAAAACATGTACTTATTGTCGGACATTAGAACATGAAATGAAGGATTTTCCACAAATGTTGGAAAAATAGCAGGCCAAAGGGAATCAAAATGAAAACCGAAACATTCAAAAGATCTCCACCAAGATAAGGGATGAAGGACCCAAACTCATAGTCATTACACGTGGAGGAACCTGTTGGAATAGGGGCATACCCAGGGTTCATCTCCAAGAGCGCACCAACAAACCCTAACTATTGGCCCTTTCGGCAACACCTGTGAGGCAGATGCAATATCACCCGAAGAAACTATGAGGGGGTTCCAGGACAGAGATGTCTACAACCAAGGGGAATATCAAGTGGATCGACTACAAGAACAACACAACCTTTATATCTCACTTACCATCTTAGCTCTACTTTGCACAACTATCTATCAGATCTAACACAATAATGCATTAACAATATATCAAAGGGAAAAGAACATAGCATCAATCACACACAAGACAAGGTATACGTGGTTCACCCTCACTTTAGGGATACCTCCACAGAACTGTGCTTTATAATATATTAATATGAAGCATACAGTTCTTGTCTGCACTCTTAGCTAGTAGATCTTATTTATTCTCCTCTCTGTCTCTCCCCTTCCCACACACCCAGCTGCAGGACTTGATCTATTCACCTAGCTGAAGATCTTACAATACCAGAAGGCTCTTACACTTAGCACTTCTCTCTCTCACACAATAATCGCTCATGCCAATACCAAAACTAGAATGAACCCTCTTCCCTCATCTAGGTTCTTATTTATACATTACAATCACTCATCGACAACATTAGGCCAAAACCTAGGTGTCAAAACCCTAGATACCAAAACCCTAGGTGTCCGAAACCCTAGATCAACTTGACCCACATTTTCAGGGCTTCACCAACCTGTCTTTCCTTCCTTCTCGCACGGTGCTCCAAAGCATCCAATGGTGGATTTTTCTGCTTGCTGAGTTGTCCATGATCTGTCTTCCTTGTTGATATTCCATCCTCGATCTCCTCGTCTAATGACTTGATTCCATTTACTTCACTCTGTCATTTCTGCTCTTTTTCTCACTTCTACCCAGTAACAGTCACCGTGTCTTCACACAATAATCGCTCATGCCAATACCAAAACTAGAATGAACCCTCTTCCCTCATCTAGGTTCTTATTTATACATTACAATCACTCATCGACAACATTAGGCCAAAACCTAGGTGTCAAAACCCTAGATACCAAAACCCTAGGTGTCCGAAACCCTAGATCAACTTGACCCACATTTTCAGGGCTTCACCAACCTGTCTTTCCTTCCTTCTCGCACGGTGCTCCAAAGCATCCAATGGTGGATTTTTCTGCTTGCTGAGTTGTCCATGATCTGTCTTCCTTGTTGATATTCCATCCTCGATCTCCTCGTCTAATGACTTGATTCCATTTACTTCACTCTGTCATTTCTGCTCTTTTTCTCACTTCTACCCAGTAACAGTCACCGTGTCTTCTGCACAGTTCAAATTTTTCTTTCTCTTCCTTGATCTTTGATTGCTTCCATAACCAAGGGCCAATAGACCCCAACACTCACCTATGACTCATCCCGAGGCACTTCAGATATGATCCTTCTGTTTTACTTCGACTTTAGACTGAGCAATGCAACCTTTTATTTTTGCTCTATGCCTCCTTTCCTTCCTTGTGCAGATTGTCTTTTCTGTGTCTAGTACCCAGTTTCAACTGCACCTGGTACCTAGGCCATTTTCCTTATGCATTTACTAAGAGTTGCAAGGTAGCTAGTTGTCACAATACAATTTCAACCGGCACCCGTTCACTAATACTTCCTTCCATTCTCCATTCAAAGTCTTCAATTGTGTAGCTCCTCCTTCTGTAACATAGAAGACCTCATATGGCCCAAGCCAATGCATTCTGAACTTCCTAGGATTTTTTATGAACTTACTTTCATATACCAGTACTATATTGCCTTGTTTAAATTCTTTCTTCTTGATGTGTTTTATGTGGTAGGCCTTCTCTCTTTCCTTCTGTACCGCTTGATCTATTGAAGGATATTGACTTCCAAATAAGAAGGTAGTTACAAAATTCTGAGTCATACCTTCCCAATATGTAGTGATGAGGCACAAGTCTTCTTGAAGGTACCAGTTGATAGGGGTTGTGTCCAGCATGTTAATGAATTTTTGCACCCACTGCTCTTGAGGAATGTTTCTCTAGGATTCATCACAACTTGCACATGGTATTTTGGATGGCTTCGACCTGTATATCGAACTTCACAACCTTCTAGTTTTGATGAGAACCACGTTGTCATCAAAGTACGACATTGTACCTAGTCTGTAATGTTGTTTTTGTGTGTCCCCCACCATCTTGCCAGTGTTTCTTTCAAGGCCTCATCCATTTCCAGCAATCTTTGTTGCGTTGGTACACTTTCTTCAAAGTCCGACAAGAAGGTTTCTAAAGGATTCAGACCATCAAAGGTGGGTAAGTTACTTACTGTTGTGCCGATCCAATGAACTTCTCTAGTTAATCTAGCACATTGCCTTGTAGATACTTCATACATTTTGTTCTACCAGTTCTCCAATGCTTCTTCTGAATTTGATGGACATGCGTTGTCACTTCGCCAACTTAGGTTTCCATCGACCGTAGGATTAATGTAGTCCTATTGTTTGGTTGTTATTTTATATATGTTTTCCATCTCATATGCACGGTCTTCCTTTCTGATGGGATCTGTGTATCATTGAACTTCATCTGGATCTAAAGGTGAAATGAACCTAAGGCCATCTCCTTCAAAATTCATTCATATTTTCTTTAAATCAACCACAGTGGAATTATTTAAAGCCCAATCAATTCCTAACAACACAGGGTAAGGACATCTATCACCAACTATCTCAATTACCTCAAAATATGCAAATATCCTTACTCCGTCAATGTCCACAAGGACATGTTCCCGTCTTCCAAAGGGGCTTACAGCTTGCTGATTAGCCATCCTAAGCCTGATAGGGTAATAGATAAACTTAGGTTTTCCCATCAGTGCCCAGGTTTTCTTCATCATGACATTGACCTCCGACCCTAAGTCGAGGACCACATAGTCTATATCATACTCTCCTATTTGAGCATTCAAGTGTAATTCCTTGTTTTTCCTTCTCCTTTTAGAGACTTGGTATACTGCCATATTTAGTAAGGGGTGTATCTTTCCTAGCTCATATTGTCTGATTAAATTTTGTATCTCTTGTACAATGCCCTCATCTTGAATCAACTTAATACAAGTATATAAAAATTCCATGAGCTTTCTTACCTCTTTTCCTTCTTTTAGCAAAGCAGATTGGTCAAATGCAGAGGCATTCCATATTCTCTTACTTCTGGTCATGTCTTTGATGAAGAACCTTGGTCTCCCCTAAATTCTTTTCTTGCTTCCTCAAATACTTGTTTTTCTTTCTTTGCATCAAAATTTTGTGTCTTCTCTACAACTTTCTTGACTCTTGATTCTTTCGTAGTTTTTCCTTGGGTCATTCAGGCTTCTCTTGTAATAGAAACTCCTCTAGTGATAACAATGACTCTAGGGTCCTCTTCGCGAGGTTCAACGTATATAATTTGCACTTGCGGGTTCTTTTGAGGTCCTCGTCTCTCCTGAAGCTTAGCTAGCAGCACGAGATAATCTTCTATGATGTGTTTGAATGAATTGCAGTAGTTGCAAGTAGTGAAAGGGTTCTGATAGTCCCTTTCTAGGTGTCCTGGTTGCGCACAATTGTAACAAATGATCTATGCTTGACCTTGACCCATTCCTCCTCCTCCTCCTCTTCCTCTGAATCCACCGCGAGGATTGAAGTTTCCTCTCCTAGGGGAGTTATACTATGTAGTGTTTCCTTCTTGCTGTACTTCACCTTGAATTTTTTATATGTCTCTTGACCTTTTGTGCATGAGGTCATAAGCCTTACAATCCCTATCATCATGCCCCACGGACTTACAAAACATGTAATACAAATTTGTGGGTGTCTGAACATATTTTTTCATGTAATATCACTCACTAGGGTAATGTCTATTTCTGCATACCTCGCACTAGGGTAGGGTGACTTGTTTCAAAGGGCTCAAAGCTCCAGAGGCCAAGTATTCATGAAATAGGGGACATTGTTCCTTTTCATGGCCTTTTAATTTGCATCTGACACACCATATGTATTCTCTTTTATATTTTCCTTTGTCTTTGTTCATATCTTCAACCTACAGAGAAAAACTAGTTAGCTAACTCAATATTTGACTCATACTTGAGCTGGATTCTCCCATAGGAGCTGATTCTAACTTCATGGCGATCTCAAGTGCCTCAGCCACTGAAGCAATATTTTGTTGCATTAGAGGAACTCTGATGTGTGGTAGGAGGGAAGAAATGAACCATTCTTTGTTCTGTTCATCTAGGATATGAAAATTCAACCGACCTGTTAAGGTCTTGAACCTCTGATCGAATTCCCAAAAAGGTTCATCTACCTTCTGCTTTATCTCTTTCAGCTCTATAATACATTGTGACTCCAATTTGGGTTTCTTGAACTCTGCAATCAATGCATTCTTGATCTCGTTCAACGGCTTAGGCTATGCAAGTCCTTGGACAAGCTTCATGTACCAACTCAGTGCACGATCCCTTAGGGTAGTACTAAACTGAGTTCTTTTAACAACTTCATTGGTGACATTATTAATATTCCATACAACTTCATGTAGGAGCCAGTGCTTATCAGGGTCTTTAGACCCATCTCCCCTAAAGATAGGGAGCCTCATATCATCTTCCGTAGATCTTCCTAGAGTTCCTGAATGAGTATGTGGTGGACTACTATTGACAATTTTATGAACTCTCTAGTGGATTTGATTACTCTAATTGATTAATGCTACTAAATCAAGAGGAGGAATAATAATACTTACTTCAATAGCCTATGTAGTTTCTGATGTTTTTGGCTCTTCCCAACAAGGCTCTTCATCTTTCCCTTCCTCTGCCCTAGTGGGTTCTTAATTATCTTCATCCCTCAGATCTACCTCTTCTCCACTGTAGAAACCCTCGTCCCTATAGTTCTGCTTAAACAAGTTCGCAAGATGAACTTCTCTGAACGCTCTCCCACTGCGCGTATGTCCAGCTTCTGTTTCGCTGTCGCTGTCTGAATTCTTGAACATTAGCCTTTTCCAATTTAACCAACTGCTATATCTTCAAGAGGTTCTTCTCATGCAATAGCATCTTGATCCTCAACTTTAGAAAATGTAAAAATTTTCCTCTGTTTCCCTTGAAGAAATATCTCTCGGCTTGGCTATATGACTCTACTCTGTCAACAACAAACTTGGTAATGTACCCTCCAATGGTGTTATCAAACCAGTGATCTACTGCTGTTACAAGGGAAAAACTCTCTATGGCCAAGGGTAAACCACAATAGACAGGTATGACTGCAGAAATCAACTCAATTCCAACATGTGCTATATAAACTAATTTGCAATACGAGGAATAAGCCTACCTCGATCAAATCATTTGATGTCATTCCACCATTGATCACATTGACCCAAAACTTTACACCTGCAAGAAGTTCTCAACAAAAAAGTGATGCAAGTATATAGTGACAATATATAAAATGAGTTAGCACATCAGATAGCACAATCCATTAATAAACATTAAAAAAATGCCCATGGATAATAATCATATATTTGCAAGATATCGATAGGACGGGAAAGGAGTATTTCTATTAATAATTAATCAACATATTTATCAACATTACAGACTTCCGTGTCGACATGGTTCAAAACAAAGAAACCAAGTTCCTTCCAACTAGGTCTCCACCACTTCAATCCTCCACCAAAGGCAATCTCATAGCAAAGAGATAATGAGATCCTCTTGACAATAAGGGAAGAGCTTGGGGGTTGAAACCTGTGTTCAGACTTGAGGGACAAAGGGATGTAGACTCAATATGAAGTAATTTCTCAAGAGTAACTTTGCTCTTAAAGTTGAATGATTTCTCTCTCTTTTTCCATATCTCGAAATTGTGCTCTTATAGCCTCCAAAATGCAACTGAAGGGCCGAGTCAGAACATTTCCAGTATATAGAAGGCCAAATATCAGAGATCATTTGTCATGACATGGAAACCCAACCTCATTTTGTATTTTCTAGCACAAATCCTGATATATGCGAGCTGTAGTGGAGCAGCAAGTGTATACACATCTTGCAAAGTAGTTAGGAAGTGTATATGTGGAAAAATATATAATTTTGGCTCTAGATTTATCAAAAAGGGGGTTGCTAAGTCTGCATAGGGAAATGGAAAAAGGCCCTCTGTGCAAGATAGCAATGGTGAGGCAAATATTGCTATAACAACTGCTCGTGACACGACGTTATCGACTCTATTGACCTTCTTGATCAACAACGACGTCAAAACCACAGGAGTTCTAGATCTGATCTCAAACTGGGTATCTACTAACCTAGATAACCAATCATATAGCTTCTGATGGATTCCTCCAAAGAAAATCTCATGTATATCAGTAAATACATATCTTCCTAACCAATCCTCTGTACTAAGATTAGGGTTCTTGTTCTGGGCTTTAGCAAAGTCCTTTTCTTGATCCTCTATCCACTTCTAAATCTCTGTCTTTGATGGAAGCCACCTTGAAATTCCCTCAAGAAGATTCCTATCCTGACAACAGAACCATTTCTTGGCACAGGGGCAGACCTAGGTTTCAGCTTCAAGAGCGCACCAACAAGCCCTAACTACTAGCCCTTTCGGCAACACCTGCGAGGCAGATGTAGTCTCACCTGAAGAAACTATCAGGGGGTTGCAGGATAGAGATGTCTACAACCAAGGGGAATATCAATTAGATCAATTACAAGAACAACACAACATTTATATCTCACTTACCAGCTTAGCTCTACTCTGCACAACTATCTATAGGATCTAACACAGTAATGCAATAACAGTATATAAAAGGGCAAAGAATATAGTATCAATCACACACAACACAAGGTATACGTGGTTCACCCTCTCTCTAGGGATATGTCCACAAAACTGTGCTTTATAATATATTAAGATGAAGCATACAGTTCTTGTCTGTGCTCTCAGCTAGTAGATTTTCTTTCTCCTCCTCTCTGTCTCTCCCCTTCCTGTGCACCCAGCTACAAGACTTGATCTCCGTACCTAGCTGAAGATCTTACAATACCAGAAGGCTCTTACACTTAGAACTCCTCTCTCACACACAATAATCACTCATGCCAATACCAAAACTAGAATGAAACCTCTTCCCTCATCTAGGTTCTTATTTATACATTACAATCACTCACCAACAACCTTAGGCCGAAACCTAGGTGTCAAAACCCTAGATACAAAAACCCTACGTGTCTGAAACCCTAGGTCAAATTGACCTGCGTTTTCAGGGCTTCGCCAACCTGTCTTTCCTTCCTTCTTGCACGGTGATCCAAAGCATCCAACTATAGATTTTTCCTCTTGCTGAGTTGTCCACAACCCATATTCCTTGCTGATCTGTCATCCTTGATCTCCTTGTCCAACGACTTGCTTCCTTTTACTTCGCTCCATCTTTTCTACTCTGTTGCTCACTTTGACACAATAATAGTCACTGTGTCTTCTGCACAGTTCGCATTTCACTTTCTCTTCCTTGATATTTGCTTTCTTCCATAACCAAGGGCCAACAGAACCAAAACATGGAGATATGCAAATAATGGAGGGAAACAAGTTGAGCAGTGGGTAAAGAAATAAAAAGCAACTACATGATAATTTGACCCATGAGAAGAGAAGGAGACCTATAAACAAGAAATGAAATAACTTGTATGATAGGACTCGACAACATCCACATCAACCACACCACGTATGGGGAATATGCCTCCCACTGAGGATGAGGTCATGACCAAAGGATCATTGGAGAAGATAAGCACCTTAGGAATTTTTTTGCAAATTTGCCTAGAGTTGGTCGAAGATGAAAAGGAATTGCATACATTAAGCTCGATGATAAATCATTGCGCTCAAGGGAAGACAGTTCCTACTGAAAAGAAAGTAGTGAACCATCTACTGTGTAAGAAAAGAACCAACAGAGAATTTAGGTTCAATGCGCATATTGGAGAATATGACATTGACAATGTGATCTTAGATTTAGGGTCTAATGTGAACATGCTACCTAAGCAGACATGGGAGATGATGGGGAAACCAAAGTTAGTGTGGTAACCCATCCACTTGAGATTAGAAAATAAATACAAGATATTTACTATTGATAGAATATCAGGAATACCTGTGAACATAGATGGAGTGCGCAACATCACAGAGTTCGAATTATCGATATTATGGATGACAATCAACCATATCCAAAATTAATGGGACTAGAATGGGCCTTTGATAACCAAGAAATTATCAACTTGAAAAGGCACGAGATGATATTTGAAGTAGGAGATATGAAAATGACCGCACCCTTAGACCCAAAAGAAGGAAGGCGATATATAGAAACCGCACAGGAAGATGATATTGATCACTTGTACATCATAAATGAGAGGATGGATAATTATGCGAACCCTACTGTAGATGACACATTGAGTTGGAGAAGCATCAATTCATGTACATCAGAATCAAAAGCAAGTCTGGAAAAATGGAAACAAAGGATTCATGAAGTCTCAACACAATGATGTTTGTGCATGACCAGGTCATTACGATGGATTGGAATATAATTTTGTAACACAACCAAGTATGACGGGTTGACAGATATAACAACATTCGTACACAATTTTGAGGCACAGGTACTAAAGAAACATAGGCTTCTAGCACTGTATGTTTTGTTGAAATCCACCCCTGCAAGATGGTGGGAGATGCACAAAGGCACCATGTAATATTGGAAACAATGTAGACGAATAATCCATATAATATTTCATACCGAAGAAGGAGACATGACACATAAATATACCGATGAAGGAAACCCAACAAAGCATATTGCGTAGTGTGAAAACCAATGGAATGTAGTTCCCAAGGATGATTGGATGCATAAGTTCATTCATACTCTCGAGACAATACCGAGAAACTAGTATTTAGAAATGAGACACAATGGAGTGGGGTTACATAAGTCAAAGTTTCAAGGAAACATTTACGTTTCAACATAATTCACCCTCAATAAATACAACACTTCAGGCAATCGAACAAAAACTATTCAATGAAGAAGAACATATGGAAGTAATATCAATATGCAATGAAGAAGAACATACATAAGTAATCTCGATATGCATCACACATAATGATGCTATGATAGACCATAAACTACTTGAATGCTATAATGTGACCGAAGAGGATCAGGACGACGAAGTTCTCTGGAATGTTCAAGTACATGAAATATAAGGAGAGAAAATGATAGAAGGCTCAGAGATGGAATCAAAACCCTATGATCAACTAGTATAGACAAGGAAGGTCAACATTGGAACAAAGGAAAATGTGAAGTTGGCACAAATAGGAGACTAATGGGATGAATAAACTGTAGAAAAAATAGTCGAATTACTGCGCGAGTATCATGATTTATTATCGAGAAAATTCTTAGAAATTAAGGGGATAGCTAGTGAGATAGGTGAAACTAGAATCCAACTTAATCCTGATGCTAAACCGGTAAGACAAAGACCATACCAAATGAACCCATGATATAAAGAAAAATTCAAGGAAGAAATGGATTGCATGTTAAAATCGAGAGTTATTGAACCAATCGAAGGGTCTGAATGGATAAGTCCCATGGTAGTACCTGATAAGAAAATAGGGGGAATCAAAATATGCATTGAATTCAGAAAGAAAAATGATGTGTTCCTACATGACCCATTGCCAACTCCATTTACAGATGAGGTACTGGAGAACGTAGGTGGACAAGAGGCCTATTCATTCATAGATGGTTTTCCAGGATACCATCAAATCAAAATTTCACAACAAGACCGACATAAGACAAAATTTACAACATAATGGGGAAGTTTCCAATATAAGTTAATGCCATTCGAATTAAAGAATGAACTGGAGGTATTCTCTAGAGTAGTTGTTGCAGTATTTAAGGAGTTTATCCATAAATTCCTTGAAGTATATTTGGATGATTGGACTGTATTTAGCCTAATGAGAGACCATGTGGAATTGTTGAGATTAATGTTGGACAAGTGCATACAACATCATTTATCATTGAATCTAAAGAAATGTACTTTTTTCCCACCCTTCGGAATACTACTAGGACATGTAGTATGTAAACAAGGATTAATAGTGGACTCGACCAAGATCCCAGTAATTTTGGAACTAAAACCACCCACATTAGTAAAGCAATTGTGCATGACATTGAGACACACATGTTATTACAAAAAATTCATTAAAGGATATGCACAAATCACAACACCAATGAAAAAACTACTGAAAAAGGAAGTGAAGTTTCAGTGGAACGACGACTTCCAGAAAGGACTGGAAACACTAAAACACAAAGTAGTAATGACACCAATCCTCATCTTCCCAAATTGGACTAAGGAATTTCATGTACATGTAGATGCACCATCTATGGCACTAGGATAAATCTTATCACAGCCAAGCGAAGGGAACATCAATCACCCCATTGTGTTCACTAGATGGAAAATCAACAACAGAGAAAAACTATACCACCGTAGAGTGAGGGGGTGGGGGGTTGGCCATGGTCTACACACTCCAGAAATTCTGACACTACCTTTTGGGATCACACTTTAAGATCATTATGAGCTATGATACCTAGTCAATAAACCGGTGNAGGATTTGCAGATGGATCCTATTGTTCTAGGAGTATGACTTATAAGTAGTAGTAAAACCTGGTAAACTCATTACAAGGCCCGACCATATGTCACGCATACTTTCAGGAGAAGACACAGGAAACTTGGATGATAGCCTTCCAGACACACAACTATTCTCTATTAAAATGGTTGACAATTACTTTACAGATATTGTGCAATTCCTAAGTACATGAATGGCCCCCTCAAACACGACGATCGCACAGAAGAAGTAGTTGGTATTAAAGGTTGTGGACTACCAATTCATTGCATGAAGCTTATATAAAATGGGTGCAGATGGAATACTATGATGCTGCTAGTTGAACACTTAAGACCAAATATATTGGTATAAGTGCACAATAGGATCGCAGGAGGACACTATGCAGGGAAAGCCACTACATAGAAGGTATTACATGTAGGATTATGGCGGCCTACCCTCCAAAAGGATGAAAAATAATACTTTCAGACATGCGATGCTTTCCAAAGGGTCGAAATACCCTCTAGAAGGGACAAGATGCCATTAAACCCACATGTTACATTATAGGATTTGATAAGTGTGATATCGACTTCATTGGACCAATTAACCCACCAACAAGAAGATCAGGGGAAAGGTACATCATTACTGCAACAAAAAATCTCACTCGATGGGTGGAATCCACACCAATCACAAATTGCAGTGCAGAAATGACGACTCACTTTTGTTCGAAAACATAGTAATCAGATTTGGATGCTCTAGAACGTTGATGAGTGATAAAGGGACGCACTTCCTCAATAAAAATATACCAACATTGACGAAATAATTCCAAATAAACCACCAGAAGAGTATCCTGTACCACCCATAGGAGAATGGTATAGTGGAAGCATTCAACAAAGTCCTAGAAAATGAAATAACCCAAATCTGCAACGTGGGAAGAGACAAATGAGACTTAATAATCCCTACGATATCATGGGAATATAGGAAAACCAACAAGAATTTGACAAGACAAACATCATTTATGTTGGTCTATGGACAAGAGGCAGTGATGCCAATGGAATTTATTTTACCAAGCCTACGCATCACAACGATAAATTTTTTTTTGGATGCATGCATAATACATGAATGACTATTACAACTGGTACAACTGGAAGAGGATAGATTTTCCACAGGGTTCCATCAATAATTACAGAAGGCAAGGGAAAAATATTGGCACGACATACACGTTAAGTCAAAAAAATTCCAAGTAGGCGACTTGGTACTACTATATGATAGCAAGTTTCTGCAGCACCCAGGGAAGTTTTGTATGCACTGGTTACGCCCATATGTGATCCAGGAGGTGACATAGGTAGGTGTTGCATAGTTGGAAACACTTAATGGAGTCACACTGAAAGGAATAGTGAAATGAAGTCGTCTAAATATCTACCAAGAGGGACAAAAAGCTGCGCAATAGGAAGAACCGTGCAAGAAAAAAAATGGAAACAACACAAGGAGGGGCAACTGTGCCAACCGGGGAAACCCGAAAAAAAATATTCAAGTGTGCATTGGTAATTACATGAACTAAATGATGAGAAAACTGTCAAGTATGAAATAGAAATGAAATGACAGTTAGGGGCGAATAAGAACAAGGCATAAAGACAACAATGATCACAGCACATATAGCCACCAAAAGGGCCATTCATAAAGATTTCATAAAGACATGGAGTAAAGTAAAAAAATCATTGATAAGCATGACTGAGAAGCACTCGACGACAAAAATGTACTAGTGGATTTGGAAATAAAACACCATTAATGCAAACACCTTTCACACTATGGGATGAGAAGACAGGTGGGAAGAAGCAAGGATAGGTACACAATGGGCAATAGGGCACAAAAGCCACCAAGACTACAAAAAGGCAAGTTATTGTTATTTATTAGTTACATTAAAAATAGAGAGTACCGAGAGAGAGAGCACAAAGCTTCAACAATTGCAATAGTTGAGATAAACATAGAAATGATGCCACCCAAATCTGCAGGAGCAACAA
This sequence comes from Picea mariana, assembly GCA_032191745.1. Classification (NCBI taxonomy): domain Eukaryota; kingdom Viridiplantae; phylum Streptophyta; class Pinopsida; order Pinales; family Pinaceae; genus Picea; species Picea mariana. Next base: position 51,536 of record JASDQU010439603.1, read on the forward strand.
TAGTGGTACCAAGAAGGAGTCTCACTAGGGCTCTTGCAGTCGAAGAATAGATTGAAGAAACCCCAGACGCATCCTCATAAGAGCCACCAAATTTCCCTCATGATTACATACCTCTGAGGAAGGATGATGCCCCACCAGTTACACTGTAGAGGAATCTAGATTACAGGCTGGTGACACCAAACATTCCAGAGGAAGTCATCATGATGGGGAAGGCACCTCAACTAAAGTATGTCAATCACGACATTATTGATGTGGTGAGGTTCCCTGAAATTGCACCTCATGAATAGTTGGAACTCAAAATAGATCCATGAACACAACATAGCGTACCAGTGGTCCAACGTCGGGCAAGAGGATTGGAGTGCGCAGGCCTCTTGAATTTGTTTGACATCCCCCACTTTGTCCACATTAATGAAGTAAATTCCTGCGTCAAACTCTTCCTATATTGTGTACATAGGGGGTACGTGTGGCTAGATAGGACAATTTCAATTGATATAGACCTGATAGCACAAATTATTGGACTACCCACCCAAGGGAAGGACCCTGCCATGGTATTTGCAGATAAGAAGACATAAATAACACAGTCATAGGTAATGCAAGTGAAATTTCGCACAGTCAGAGGGGTGCGCGACATGGATGTGCCGAACATATACAACCTCAAATTCTAAATAACCACACAAATGTTAGCATGCAAATTGTTACAAAAATTTAGGAAGGACCAAGTCCAACATGGGTCATAGCTGTCACATAGCAATGTGTAAAAGGAACTACAATGAGATGGGATCCTTTCTTGTTGAACTAGTTCCTAATGGACTGCATCGAAGCCCAAGATGAGGGGAAGGAGTTTCGCTACTCCTGTCTACTGATATTGATTGCCTTCACAACATGGGTAGAGCAAGAGGATGCATAATTCTTAGGATTTTGGCGCTATAACATTTTGGTGCCATTGCCAGGGAGGATTTTGAATCCTCATTCATTTTGGTGTCATTTCTGGGGAGGATTTTGAATCCTCTTTTGTTCCCTAATGACACTTTAGAAAGATTCCATCCCAAATCATTTACCCCAAGTTTTCCCGACGACTTCGTTTGAGGGAAGTTCCCTTGTGATGTTTGATGAGCATTAGTCTCATCTGGCGACTCCATTGAAGTGAGATCCCAGTAATGGAAACATGGTTTTGTGGAACTTTCATGAAGCATACAAGGCCTTGGATGCTAAAGCTATTGACAAGTATCCAAACAAGTTCCCAATAAACCAATTGTATGTTATCCCAAAGTTCAATGGTAATCCATGTTCTGCTATAATGCACATTGTTGACTTCACCATATGCATATACTACAAGAATGTCCAACATGAGGATGTATGCCTATGGTTGTTTTTGTTGTCCTTAGGAAGTTAACAAAAGGATTGGATCAAGTGTTCTTGCAAGACAATAAGTATATCTTCTTTAACAATCCTCATCAGATAATTCCTTAAACATTGGGGACTAAAAGCTCAAAGTCTCGAAGAAACAATTCAGGAACTCAAGGACGATTTTTCAAGAGAAGGTTTTAACCTTGATGCTATTGAAGGGTTAAGAGAAACACTTATTCCATAGTTTGTTGAAACAATAGTTGAAAGGCAAGAAGTTGATGAAAGTAATGAGAAAATTTTTGAATGCTTCAAGGAAAGCATAGAATAAGATTGCAAGTTTTGTGAACAATTAATAGAGCGTTGTCCCAATAAGGACTTTCTAGTCAAATTTTGTGAGCAAAGAGAAGAAGAGTATGACACTATCCTCCAAGGTTATGAGGAAAATCCTACCCTAAACTCAACATGGGAGGTTTCCATTTYRTATTATGGAGTAAAATCAYTGTATGACACYGTGAYCGAGAAGTATGGGTACTAGGAAAACTTCCCAAATGAYGATGAACCACTCTCCATGYCCAAAGAAGTCTACAAAMTYRTTAGAGAYMAAGATMATGATTGTGAATTCTTTGATCCTATTGAAGATAATGAAGAATTGATTAAAGAACATATCCATGAAGAAAGTTGCCAAGAAGAAGAAAACCCTGATGAAGTGCAATATCCAGATGAGCAGAAAGAGACATTGGTATCCATGCTCCCACTTGACGAAGATGAAGTCGTTCAACCCTATTTTCCTCCTACACATAAATATTGAGAAGTGATTATTCCCAATGATGCAGATGCTTTGGTGAAGGACCTCTCTGACATGGTTGATCTACACATTGTTGACTTCATACAAGTTGGGAGATGTAAATGGGATGTGGTTTGCTTCATTATTGATAGAGATCCTATTTATGATGTTGAAGGTAACTCTCAAGAAAAATGGATTGAGTTTTCATATTTAGAGGACTGGTCTTCATGCATATATGATTCATATGCTTGGAATCCTGGCGATGGTATGGTCACATATTTTTTTCAGGATGATTCTTTGCAGCATGTGAGGATGATTTTCAGCCATCCCTCAGGGATTGTGATGTATTTTATTTCAGGGATGCAAATTTGTGCTATGAAAATTTTCAACCACCTTCATATCTAGATGGAAACCAAGTCATGTCTAGACCGAATAAATCAAAGGCTCACTCTACAAAGAGAAAGTATTTTCATCTTGAGTATTTTTACAATAATTCACGGATGAAGAGGCAACATATTTCTTTCTCCAAACATGAGATGGTCCCTTACCTCTTTTCCTTTTCTCTGAGGAATCATTAGACTCTCTTGGGATCTCTCATCTCTTCTTAGCCTTCAGGAAAAAATGGTGTGATAAAGGAAAATGAATACGAGCCATATTCCTCACATGGTATCCCTCTTTAGAGATAGATTGATCGGGATTGTGTCTATGCTTTCAGGTAGGATTACCATGACAATCAGGCTAGTAGTTTCTCTTTCCAATTGGACTTCCTCCCTCCTACCCATCTCCATGAGTTTCATTTCATGACTAATTATATGTGTATTTATACTCATGATTATTATGTTCTTAACTTATCTTTGTTTTATTACATGATTAAGCATAGGGGGAGATACCTTGATGAAATGATGAACAAGTGGTTGCACTAGTTGTATGACTTCACCTGACATTTCAAGACATGATCTTCAGGGCCCTGGGCCTCCAGGTAAGTAGGTAGGTCATATTGCTTTCTTTCATTTGTATCTTGATTAATCATGGTATCTTAGTTGCATTTCATCTTTGATTTTCATTTTTCTCTACTTGCATTATTGATTTAAATGTTTCTTTTTCATCATATATTTGAAAATTACAATTTTTTTTTTCTAGATTAGTTGTTAATTTTTAAGTTTTGGATTTCATTATATCAACAAAGGATGAGTAAGCCATTATACACTTAACAATTTGTTGTTTCATTGTGTGTAGGAACAATTCTACCAGGATATGTTGCGGTTCTCATGAACTCTACAATGAGTACATGTTCCCAAGTAACAACCAGATGTTATCCCCAATTCCTAGGGATAACTAAGGAGATGATGTCTCAAGGCCCTCAGGTTGCAAACATGGAGTACCAAGAGGCAGATGGCTAACAAAGTCCACTTGCACAAACATAGGCCCACCTCACCACCACATATTTCAGGTTCATCATGAGGGTATCCACCACATCAAATTGCTTCTGGAATACATTGGGTCTTGCTCCATGAAGTACACGCCAAGTATTATGGTGATTTTCATTTCAATATTTCTGGCATTTGAGTATGTTTCATTTAAAACTTCTTTTGATTATGTAATGTTTGCTTGGAATTTATGATATTTGCCCTTTTTTTATCCAGATGGATGTCGGTGGCCTCCCATCTATTTCAACTGACTCATTTTGGAAATTTTCCAATTTGGATAGACCTTTCCAATGGGTTATCGTGCGCCCAAAATGGAGATCGTATGCAAAATTTACGACCCCGAGACGTTGATGTACTAACTTACCCAAATGGGGCCCACATAACTTTTGGCACTTCATCTCCTAGGGTTAGGTTTTTGGATGTCTAGGGTTTTTGACATTCCTATTTATGGTAAAAAGGCCTTCAGAGCCTCATTGTAATTATCTTCTGGTGAATGAGCGCAGCTGTCATATCTCTTCTCAAAGATAAGCCGCCACCATTATAGCAAGCTTGTTTCCACTGCATTTTAAAGTTTCAACTTATTTCCTTATTGAATAGAAACCAATTTTATTGTATATCTATTATTCTGTATTAAGCATATTTTGATAATAATTTGTATTCATTTCATTCTACAAATATATTTCAGATCAATGGTATCAGAGAGGTCTGCTCCTTGTCGTTCTTAATGCATGTCCCCAAGGGTAAAATAAGTGGGTCTCAAGCTTGTTTCTCTTGAAGAAAAAATCTATCCCACACCCAAAAAGACCTCTCATGGCAGAAGAAAATAAATATGATGGGATAAGAGATCCCTTCAAAATATTTCTCGTGGAAGCCCTCATGCAACAAAGGAACAAGATGATGGATAATTTTGCACAAATCCTTCGGCGACTACCAATAGGTGACACATCTTCCTCAAAGGGAGGCGCCGCTCCCTTCAAGGTACAAATCAACTTCAATATTCCTATATTTGAAGGTCAGATAGATGCAGATGTAGTAGACAAATGGTTGAATTTGCTAGAAGGGTATTTCTCTGTCCATAACTTATCAAATAGAGAAAATATTGCTTTTATGCTCCTCAAAGATGTCCCCCATGTCAAACATTGGTGGGAAACTTTGTGTGAGAAAAAGGAAACAGAGGAACCTCATTATTTATAGTCAAAGTCACCTGGGAGTCCTTCAGGGATGATATTAAGGAACAATACTACCCTGTTGGAAGTTATGACAACCTGTGCACAAACTAGACCACGTTGCGGGAGGAAAGAGACCAAGCAGTGCCTGAGTTCACAAATATCTTCCATACCATGCACACCAAGTTGGGTATCAAATATTTTTAATGACATATGGTGCTAAAGTATCACGACGGTCTGCATAGATACATCTAGGCCAAAATGGATTTTCTGGACATCTCATCCCTGGGCACGACCTACTGATATGTCGTCAAAATCAAGCATAAGCTCAAAAAAAATACAAAGAAATTTGGGCCTAGGAACCCCTCACAGAAAAAAAAAGGAAAGGGTGGACGCAACCCTCAAAACAAAGGATAGAGCAAAGACAAACAACCTCAGGAAAACTAGTCCATGCCACAAGCAAAGAAGGACACCGAAAGACAAACAAGAATACCGAGAAGTGGCGTGACTTCCATAAGAGCCCCTAGCATAACATTGTTGATTGTCGCTCGAAGCAGTCACTAATGGCTGAGGTGAAAGCCTCTAAATCAGATGTGGATTCTGAATCTGAGTAAAAACCAGAAAGGGGGAGACAGATCATTGATGCAAAACCCAGTGCTACATTTTCTACCACCAAGCTCCAGTCCGATGAACTAGATGAGCCAGAGGAAGGTGAGCACCTTTTTAATTCATAGATGTGGGTGAAGGGTACCCCATTGCACTTAATCGTTGATAGAGGTATCCAGAAGAACCTCATCTTAGTAGAGGTTGTCAAACAACTCTCCCTGCTGACAATGCCACACCCACAACCCTACACCATCGGATGGATCCACCAAGGAAGAGACATCCACGTCATCCAACAATGTCGACTGTCATACAACATCAAACCCTTCAAAGATGAGGTATTGTGTGATATTTCCCCTCTCGAAGTTTGTAATCTTCTTTTGGGCCAACCATATTTATGTAAACTTCATGTTGTATATGAGTCTAGGCCTCGCAGTGTTATTATTACTTTGAACAATAAATTGTACAGGATACCCGAGGCAGTCCCACCCAGTGCTATTTCCTTGATCTGTACAAGGAAATGTAGAAAGGTCATCCCTCAGATAGGGAAGTTTGTCTTCTTCGTGATTCTCTCTCAGAATGAGTGAAATATTGCAACCACATCTAGGGTCTCCACGGTCAACCTCTCCACATAGTAGAATCAAGTGGATAAGGTTGTTGAAGAATACTAAGATATATTTTCCTCACCTATCGGGGTACCTATGCACTGTTAGGTCAAGCACCCCATCGATCTAACCCCCGACGCACCGCTTCCCAATGGGATAGTATACCGTTGCTCTCTGTTGGAGAATGAGGATATCAAGTGGCAGATCCAAGAACTACTCCATAAGGGGCACATCCATCCCATATCATCATCTCATGGGATCCCAATCATGATGGTACAATAGAAAGATGGAACCTGACGACTCTACATTTATTATTGGGCCCTGAATAAAATCACAGTCATAAACTGGCTGTACCTGAGTCCACAAATCAACGACCTCCTAGATCAGCTCATGGGGTCCAAATACTTCAGTAAGATTGATCTGAAGTCTGGCTACCACCAAGTCTTGATAGAATAGACATATGTATGGAAGACCACCTTCAATTCAATGGAAGCTATTTTTGAATGGTTGGTCATGCTCTTTGGTTTGACAAATTCTCCAACCACTTTCATGAGGATGATGGATGATATCCTGTGACCATTCACCAATACTTTTGTAGTGGTGTATCTCAATGACATCCTCATTTACAACAATTTCTGGGCAAAACACTTGCAACATATTCAACATGTTTTGCACACCCTGCGGTAGCACTATCTCTACGCCAACTTGAAAAAATTCTCCTTCAGCATGGACAAGGTTCATTACCTAGGATACATCATTGATCATCATGGCGTACATGTGGATCTAACCAAAATCCAAGTCATTTGTGACTGGCCAGCCCCAACCACACTCACTGAGCTTCAGAGCTTCTTAGGCCTTGCCAATTTATACCGCAGGTTCATGTTGGGATTCTCCCATATTTCATGGGCCCTCATCCAAGTAACCAAGGGTGGTGGTAAGGATAAATTTGTGTGGGGCCAGTCCAAACAACAAGAATTCGATGATTTGAAGCAACGCTTATGCTCAACCCCAATACTTTCACTATCGGACCTGCAACAACCCTTTGAGATTGAGACAAATGCTTCAGACTATGTTTTGGGTGTCGTTCTCCCTCAGTACAACCACCTCGTGGAATATCATAGTGAGACACTATCAAATGTTGTCTCTCTGTACCCTACTTATGATAAAGAAATGTACTCCATTATGAAAGCCTACCACCAGTGGAGACATTATAGTCTTGGAAAGGAGAAAATCATCCACATTGATCATAATCCACTGCAGTTCATGTAAACACAAGGAAAATTGTAGAATGATTGTCATCAAAAGTGGTCCATGTACTTGCAACAATTCCACCTCAACATCAAGTATAAAACGGGAAGCATCAACTATGTCGCTGATTGCCTCAGTAGACCGCCAGTTGTGATACTCATCACGGTGCTAGAATCTTGTGGCCATGAGACCTATGGATGGCCCCAACTCTATGAGACAGACCCAGACTTCGCCAGCACCTACCAAATGTTGGGTGCAAATGCAGTTGTCTCTAATTTCCATCTTCAAGACAAGTTGTTGTGCCGTCTAGGCCATATCTGTGTTCCATCAAGCAAGCGAGTGAAGATGATCTGGGAAGCCCACTATAGTTAGGTGACATGACAGTTCGACATCCAAAAGATAGTGGAAATGTTGCAGAAACATTTATACTAGCCGAAACTTCAACAAGAGGTCAACAAGTATATCAGTTTTTGCACTGCCTACATGATTGCCAAACCGACCACTAAGAAATAGGGCCTGTACACCCCTCTGACTACTCCTGACATGCCATGGGAATCCATCTCAATGGACTACATGTTAGGCCTACCGTCCACCAAGTAGGGAAATGAATGTGTTTTGTGGTTGTGGATCTCTTTTCTAAGATGGTGATTATGGCCACCTGCAAGAAGAGCATCACGATAGAGGCCACTACCAAGCTCTTCTTTGAATGAGTTTGGGTACATTTTGGAATCTCACAAACCATTGTCTCATATCGGTACATTCAATTTCTCATCACATTTTGGTCAAGCCTCTGGTCACTATTGGACACCAAGCTCACCAAATCCATAGCCTTCCACCCCTAGACAGATGGCCAAACTGAGGTCGTAAATCGAATGATCGTGCATATTATGCGCATGTATAATTCCAAGCACCCTTGAAAATGGAATGATATTCTCCCCTATGTTCATCATAACTACAACCGAGCCTTGCATAGCTCAACTGAACACAACCCCTTCTAGGTGGGGTTGGGATTCCAACCATTGGGTCCCATAGATGTTGCACTACCCATTGCGGTCACCTTGGCCAACTCATATCCTGATCCAACTGAAGTTGACAAAGCCACATAGTTCATTGAGTGGATCCAACAAATCCACCAACAGGTTTAGGATATCCTACAGAAGTCCAATGACAAGTACAAGCATCGCCATGATCAACACCAGGTGCCACATAAGTTTTAGGTGGGCAACAAAGTTTGGTTGCACTTACAGAAAGAGCACCTTAAAAGATCCTATCGGAAGCTTTTCCCACTTTGTTATGGGTCGTACACCATCACCAAGGATGTGGGTGATAATTCTTTCGAGCTCAACATTCCTCCTTTCCTTGGCTTTCACCCAGTGTTCAACGTGGATATCCTTCGACCGTATTTCCCACCATTATTGGACACCTCAGAGATAACAGAACAAATGACACCAACATAGCTCAACCCCGATTGCATACAACAAGCATATAATGATCAGATTGTGGAAAAACAGATCAAGGGCACTCGCTAACAAAGGATCCATCTTTATCGAGTTTTTAAAGCAGGGCAACTCCTGCACCAAGGCAAGTGGCTCACCCGAGGCCAAATTCAAAGGAAATTTCCTCATCTGATGGGGGAACTCAATGAAATGGAGATCATTGATTCCTAAGAGGGGAGGATTGATCCATATGGATTTCGGTGGCCTCCCACCTATTCCAGCTGGCTCATTTTGACAGGTTTCCAGTTTGGCAATTTTTTCCCTAGTTTTCGGGTTGCTGACTTGCAGGGCCATTTTGAGGCCCTAAACAACATTTTTAGGGCTCGCCACAGTCCAAATGACCTTTGATAGATAGAAAAGAAATGTGTGTTCCTCAAATAGATCTTTCCAATGGGCTATCATGTGCCTAAAATGAAGATCATATGCAAACGTTACGACCCCGAGAAGTTGATGTACTAACTTACCCAAACGGGGCCCACATGACTTTTGGCACTTCATCTCCTAGGGTTATGTTTTTGGATGTCTAGGGTTTTTGACATTCCTGTTTATGGTAAAAAGGCCTTCAGAGCCTCATTGTAATAATATTTTGGCGAATTAGTGCATCTTTCACATATCTTCTCAAAGATAAGCTACCACCATTCTAGCAAGCTTGTTTCTGATGCATTTTACAGTTTCAGCTTATTTCCTTATTGAATAGAAACCAATTTTACTGTATATTTGTTATTTTGTATTAAGCATATTTTAATAATTATATGTATTCATTTCATTTTGCAAATATATTCCAGATCATTTTTCACCTTGGTGGTTGACATTGTGCCCTAGTAAGTGGTCACCCTTAGGGATATGTTTGCTACTAGGAGGTCCCCTTGACGAGTCATCGTGGCATTCACGTTCATACTTGCCAATTTTCACACTTCTTCACCTCACCTTCTTATCTTTTGGGATTTTTGGATGTACTGATCCAAGAAGGGATTGTGCCTCATTTCATGGAAAGAAGGGGCTAAAGGCCCAAAGGGAATGTAGCTGGAAAAAGTTAAAATTCAATTCATTAATCTTCTATATGTTCTCCCAAAGAGGTGTTGAGGACAATGAAGTGTCTCTCCTTAAAAATTCAAAGACCTGCAAAATAAAAACATACATATAAATTTCCCACTTGTTGAGGAATCTACACAAGTGTGTTACAAGCTAGACTTTACCCCAATGAAACTCTATGTACCTGTCCCTTCAAGTGATACTGTGGTACTACCTCCCAAGATAATTGATTAACCCATAGGGAGTACCCAATGTTTGGACCTTAATTAATTAATGGTAATAAATGGGCTTGGAAAAAGGATGCATTGAAAACAAAGGTGCAACACATCCTCTACAAAGGCACCCATAAATGAGACACTACGATCCCTTGTATTTCATGAACTCCTTGCCCAAAAGTATTACCCCCATCCATATGATGTTCTCCACATGACCTAGAGAGGGGTTTGACACCTAGAAAACACTCCTTGACTTAGGGAATGATTCACCCAATAGGTTGCCTTATCAACCCTCCCATACCTAAACCTTTGAATTTGCATAGGGTCTTTGAGCACTTGTTTAATTTGATGAGGAGGTTTTTGATGCACATGATTAGGTGGCTCTTTTATTGATTTTATTTACTTATCATGATGCATTTGACTTGAGATCCTTGGAGGACCTTGCTTGGTGGACAATTTTGGAAGAACAAGCCTAGCTCAGGCTTCCTTGGGGCTTGAAGACCACTGGTTGGATACCATGGCCTACACACTGTATGATAATGGTAGCCTTTTGAGGATTTATAGATACCTTGGAGGATATATCCTATTCCTTTTCTATCCCAACATTTTTCTTTTGAGGCCAAAATGTCACACTTGGAGGGCTTGACGTCACCCTAGGTCTAGGGTTTTGGGGGTGATGATGGACACTTGGCACAATTTGATGAGAAGAGACCTTCTAGTGAGGAGGATACCCTTGGATTGAGGATGTATGTAATTTAGAGGCCTATCACATCTCCTTCAATCCCAATGACTTTTTCGAAGTGTCTGGACGTCACTCTAGAGAGGAATGACATCATTTTTTAGGGTTTCTTATGTGCATTTTTTGAATTAAAGTTGTAAAGGGGAAAAAAAGGGCAAAAGTCTCAATTGTTTTTTGGTTTACGTTAAACTAAGTGGAAAAATAGTTTTTAGAGGATTTGTATAAATAGTTATCAAAGTATTTTCATTTTTATCATAGCTCTCTCATTGTGAGAAGACTACTTGGATGAAATTTGTGCCCTCTTTGGGAAATTTGGATATGTCTCTCTTGTGAAAATGTATTATGGTGAATTCTCTTGGTGAATTGTGGAGATAAGGTTGTACGCACCTCTTGGAGGTCTTTTGTCTTGCTTATGAATGGTCATTGCTTGGTGAACTAGGGTTTTACCTTGCATGTCTCTTGAAATTGGTAAAGAATATATGCAATTGTTAATTCTTCTTGCTTGTTTCATAATTTTTATTAGTTGAAACCCTAGGATTAGTATAGGTGGATAAGCCCTCCATCAAGATTCATCCCATTTTCTAGTTTACAAGTCATTTATTGCAAGGTCGTTCGGAGGAGTACAAGGGTGTACAACCTCCTAGATTTACCTAAGCTTGATTTTCATTCTATAGGGAGTAAGAGGGTTTACAATCCTAGGGATATTGTGGATATAAATCTTACAATCCAAGACTCCATTTACCCAATATTTTAAAGGTACTAATCTGAAATTTGCATTGGAGAAATAAAATTACTTGCATTGTGTAACATGATTTTATGAGATTTTCAAATTGTTTAAAGTGCAATCAATTCTACATGCTATTAGTTTGATTATACCCCTAGGGCATCATATTTTTCCAAGTAACTCTTATTAATGTTATAAATTGAAGCTACAACCATTAGGGTTGCATAAAATCACTTTAAATATTTTACTTTTCTCTCATTTCAACCATCAAATATTGTTAGAAAGATGCCATAATAAACTACAAGTCATTGTGCAACTTTTGGGTGGTTTACTTGTGATTTTGAGTTGTTGGAATTTTATGTTGTAGAAATTGTTTTCTACAGCCATAAGGCTGCACTAAAATATCTTCAATACTTGTACCTAACAACCTTTAATTGTTGCTAGAGTCTTGTGCTATCATACTTGAGTCAAGCTAGTAATTGCTTATTGGTCTCTTGCTTATTTACTTGGACTTTTAGTGACTTGTTTAGCAACTATTCTTATCATTTCATTGACGATTTATATTATTATATACTGATGCTAATTAGGAAAACAAGATTCACTTTCTTGTCCATTGGATTATTGGGCTTGTATCTTGTCTTTTCTTTTGTCTTGGGCATGTATAACTATCTTTTGCATGTACTCAAGAACTTGGTAACCATTGACCATTTCCGAGACTCACTTCCAAGACATCCTCCACTCAATAGTTTTACCTATAGGGGTATCACTTCCATAACCTCACTTTCCATCTCATTTCCCCCTAGGGTCACTAGGGATTCCCCCCTTATTGATTGGGTCGATATTTTCCCAACCTACAGTTTGCATGATAACATGACGAAAAAGGTCAAAATGTAGAACAGTTAGACAACATCGATTTAATTCTCATGGAAGGTGGGTGAAGGTTGGATCCCCCTCTTTTGCTTATAATTCCAATTTGAAGGCTGCAAGTTTGATTAGTAAAATCATTCACTGAGGTATTAATCCCACACAAAACATGATAATACTCCATTGACTTGAAATTGTCTACTATTCTTTGAACTTTTCTTAGAGTCCTTCTAAAATGAGATTCTAGTGGTAGAGAACTATTGATCACATGGAAATTTTTTATCATGGAATCCCCTATCATTGTGATTTTATTGATATAATGTTGTTTTATAAGTAAAACCCTTTACCAAAGCACCAATATTTTTGCTTGGTTATTGGTGGTGACACCTAATCCCTAGATTAAAGTGGTTTCTTGTTTTCCTTTCTGGATGAGGAGGATCCCCTACACCTGCCACCCTTGGATTACCTTTCACCTTTCAAATATCCATTGAAAAACAAAATATGTTGTTGCCTCCCAAGAATCCATTTTGATAGATCTTGCTTTGATATCATTAATTTCCTTGACAATATTTTTTTGGGTCCACAAACATAAATGTTTTTCGACCCAGTCCCTTCTTAAAGCATGCCTTTAGCCATATATTCTCTTCTACTTCTATTTCTGCATGATTTTGGCCTTTCTTTCCTTTTGATATTATCAGTTCCATTAAGAGACACCTAGTTTGCGAAGTCACATTTCTGGGAGAAGTGGATTCTTGCTAGAAAATTTTGTTATTTTTTTGGTAACCGCACCTTCCCGATAAAATACATAGGAGTTTCTATCCACACTCTATTTAGTAAAGGTTTTTTCTTCTTTTTTTTTTGGTTTTGGAGGGTTCTTGGGTATTTTCTATTCCAAATCTAAAATTGTTCCTTCTAATTTTGTGGCATGATCACTTGAACTCCTAGATTTGTGAAAGCAATGATCCATACTCACTTTGTGAATTTACATTCTATAAATAGAAGGGTAGATGACTCTTCATTTTGGATACACCAAGGGTATCTGGACAGGCCTTGAATTCCTCGTTTCCTCAAGTTTTCCTCTGTCAAAATCTTTCCATGAATCAGATTCCAACAAAAAACTTTGATTTTTGGGAGTTCATCTCCTTTTCCACAAAAAATTCTGAATGATGGATCTTGGAAATTGGTTCCTTTCTTCGATCTATACTTTATATCCTATTTGAAAATGTAAATACCTCCTCCTGGACCCCATCCTCTGATATCTACTGAGTCTTTGCTTATAGGATCTTCCCCTCTAAGGTTAAAAACCATTACATGCCATTGGACTTTTAAATGAGATGGTATATCCATATTTTTCCATTGTTTCCAAAGATCAGAGTTGGTGCTATCCCATTTAGAATTATGGGATCAAAATTGAAGACTATTGGTGTCACACACCCACTGCGGCATAATAAATTTTTCGCCTTTTCTCGAGGGACAAAATCCCTGAAATCCTACGGGGCTTATCACAGGTTAGCTCTTCCCTTTTTCCACCTTCATGCGATCGTTGATCATGATGACAGGCTAAACAACTAGGCACCTTTTTGCAATTCATGACTCAGTGATATAAGCAGGTCGAGTCTTTCGACTCTGCAAACCCTAAAATGTCGTAACGCCAAAAATGATTTGATAGGCAATTAGCCCCCTGGGCTATGCCTTGGCCTGTATGACCATTTCTCATAAGACTACAGTCTTATTCCCTTCGGGACTTATCAGTACAAGAGTCCGACTTCTTGTCAACGGGACTTCCGAATTCTCGATTTCCAATTTCCCGAAATGGCCTTCGTCACATTAGCCCTCCTGGCTATGCCCTGGTCCAGGTGACCATTCCTCATAAGACCTCCATCCTATTTCTTTCAGGATTTATGAATACGAGAGCCCGACCTCTTGTCAATGGGACTCTTGAATTCCTGATTTGTGAAATCCTGATGGACTCTCCCTTTCGAGACTCTCCCAAAATCCTGGATTGCTGCCATGTGTCCTCCCTCAGATGGACGGTCCTCATCGTTTTGCGATTTCACGACTTGCGACCCCCAGTGACACAAATCCTCTGTCAATTCGAATCCTCAGTATCTGAAATACCGATGGACTCTCGATCTCTGCCACGTGTCCTCCATGGATGGACGGTCCAGATCGCTTCGGGACTTCGCCAAGTGTGAGGTCAAAATGCTCACCTTCCTCTTTTGTTTCTTGATGTCTGAATCCCCGAAATGGGTGATATCGTGACACGTGGTCGCCCTTAATCGGACGAACTAGATCTATTTGGGGACTTCCACCATGGAGTGTCCCGATCTCTCATCATCAGGACTTCCGAAATCTCGAAGTCCGAAGCCTCGATATCAACTCCTCTTTCGGGACTTTCTCTTATGTTCATGAGGGCTTAACCCTCATGCATCTCCTGACAGATCCAACGGGTCTCGGGTTTTATAACTAATATCTGACCGTTTAGATCTGTCCCGCAAGGTGCACTCTCCCGCTGCTCCCTGGACGTGGAAAAACCAACAGTCCAGATACTCCCACGGACCTTGGGGATCTACGGTCCTGATTTCTTCGCTACTCACGAAGATAAAGGAAAAGGGTTAAGGCATTTAACGCCCTCATTTCTTCTTCCAATATAATGGTTGTGAATGACCACAGATATTCCGACAAGATCTCGTTCATCGATCGATACTTATCCCTACGCTGTCATTTCGGGATTTCAAGAGGATCATTCTTCCTCGTACAGGGTTACTAAGACTTGTGCCTTCAAATCCTTTTCCAGTTTCTTGGTAAGCTTTCCAAGAAGGGTATCTCTATGGAGAGATCTATTCCGGGTATTCTTGGAGACGAATAAGGGCATAGATTTCCCGAAAGCAGACTTGAAGTCCAAGTTAGATCGGTATACATATATATAAATCTATCTATAAACATAAGCCATGCGGATCTATTCTGGGTATTCCTGGAAACAAATAAGGGTATAGATTTCTTGAGAACAGACTTGAAGTTTGACTTAGATCGGTAAGCATATAAATAGAAATTCATAAAACATAAGCCATACATGGTCTTTCCATTATAAGCATGCAACCACCGTTTCTGGTCAAAACACCACACAGACAGTGTTATGCTCAAACCATTCATAAATTGCATAGACTATGAGCATACATATCAACATATAAACTTCAAGATACAGGATATAAAACACTTATAAAAAATGACACCAGGTGTGATTGCAACTGCTGAGAGGGGTGCTCATTTCCACCCAACCGTAGGCTTAGCGACTCCCAATGGATTTACCACTAGCCACCCTCGAGCTGAGACCACGATGCTGCGAGACTGCGTCTCTATTTTTCAGTGACCAAGAACAAAGGTTACTCTCCTTCTTCTCTGCTATCACTCACTCTGTATTTTTCCAGAGTTCTCCTCTTCCTCTTCTCTTCCCCTCGCATCTACCCCTTGATTTCCCACTCTTCCTGCCTTTTCTCCTTTCGGCGAGGTTGCGTGTGGCATGATTTTCCTCACGGTGGTCAGTTCTGAGGAATCTATGGATGGGTGGTTCACCCCCATCCCTCATTACTCATGAGGAGCCCTTTACCTACCAACCTGGCGAGTCATTTAATTCGAGGCCAGTGAGCCTTTCTTGGTTCTCCGGGCCAGTGAAGTCTAAATATGGTATTGGTTTCGGTGGAAATTAATGTCACCATTCCAGGTGCCTAACACCGCCTTTCTTCAGCCATCGTGGTCTCTTTTTCAACAGATCCCCCTCTCAGCAGTCCTGCAATATAAATTATAATATCATTCACATTCATCGACCTTTTTCACAAGGTCCATTCACATCACACCTTCACATTTCTGAGTTTGCCACAATACTTGGCCAGTATAGTTATTTTTACAGACTGGGGGAAACTGGGTGTTACAATTCCCTCCCCCTTAAAGGAACATCATCCTCGATGTTCTACCTATCAACTTGGCATGCATGTACAGATGTAAAAAAAATCGGATATGCCTGTTTCATGGCATCCTCCATTTCCCATGTAGCCTCATCTGGGCCAAAATGTTTCCACTACACCTTGACCTGTGCAATGGTTCGGTTCCAGAGTGGGGTTTCCTTTATGTCCAGTATGCATTTAGGTTCTGATAGAAATTCTCCCTTCGGTTCCACTTGAATCACAGACCAATCAATTATATGGTTAGAATAATGTACATATTTCTTCAATAATGAGACATGGAAAACATTATGTGCTTTGACTGTGGGAGGAAGTGCTAGCCTATAGGCTACAGGTCCCACTCTATCTAGAACCTCAAAGGGTCCACAATACTGAGGTGTGAACTTGGCACAAGCTCCCATTTTCAGGGAACTTTTCCTGGGCCTAACTCTGAGATATACATGATCTCTCACTTTGAACTCTCTTGGAGTTATCTTTTGGTCGGCATAACTTTTCTATCGGTTATGAACGACCTTCAGGTTTTGTTTTATCTGAGTCACTTGTTGTTCCATTTCTTTCAACATGTCGGGTCCAAAAGAAATCCCGTTTACAAGATTGCTCCAGCTGACTGGAGTGTTACACGGTCTACCATAGAGGACTTCGAAGGGACTCATCTTTAAGGATGCTTGGTAGCTATTGTTGTAGGTGAATTCTACCAGTGGCAAGTAGTCTTCCCACTTCCTGTTTTGGTGCATTACATGCATTCTTAGCATGTCTTCAAGTATTTGGTTCACTCTTTCTATTTGTCCGTCAGTTTGAGGGTGATAAGCGATGCTAAACAACAATTTGGTTTCTAAGATAGCCATCAGTGATTTCCAAAAGTTAGAAGTAAATTTCGTGTCTCTGTCAGACACGATCTCTTTCAGCATACCATGTAGTCTGAATATCTCCTTCATGAATACTTGGGCGATATCGATTGCTTTGCAAGTGGATTTGACAGGGATGTAATGGGCAGACTTGCTCAATTTGTCCACCACTACCATAATGGCATCGTTCTGTTTGGTCGATGTTGGAAATCCAATGATGAAATCCATGGAGATGGTTTCCCATTTCCATTCTGGGATTGGTAGAGGTTGTAATAATCCTGCTGGGTGTCGATGTTCTGCTTTAACTTGTTGGTGCTCTATGCATTTGTCCAAGTACTCGGCTATGTATTTCTTCATTCTAGGCCAATAGAATTGTCTCCTAGTGGATGTGATCATATTCTGGTATCCTGGATGACCAGAATAGGGTCTTTTATGTAGTTCATCCAGTATGAACCTCTTCAAGTTGTCACAATCTGGAATATAAAATCTACTTCTGTAAGTGAGAAGGCCTCCTTCGGTCATCTAGTAGCCTTCATATTTTTCTCTAGCGGGTCCTTGCTATAGGTACATGGTCACGGTCTAGACGAAGGGATCTGTTTCTTGTGCATTTCTAATTCTTTCCTTGATATCTGTCTCATAGGTGCTCATCGCTGCCAGGTGAATTGTTTTCATACTTCTGCTAAGGGCATCGACCACCCTATTTTCCTTTCCTTTAATGTGTTTGATTTCGAAATCAAACTTGCTAAGGAGGTCCATCCACCTAGCTTGTCTAGCATTGAGTTTTGGGTGATCAAATAGGTATCGCAATCCATAGTGATCTATCATAAGCACAAACTTTCTTCCCAGGAGGTAATGCCTCCCCATTTTCAAGGCATGCACTATGGCAGCCAGTTCTAGATCATGGGTCATATAGTTGACTTCATGCTCATTCAATTTTTGGGATTCATAGTAGATCACACTTCCTTCCTGCATAAGGACTCCTCCGAGCCCTTCCTTATAGGCATCTATGCACACGAGGTAGTCAGCTTCTGGATTGGTGATCTTCTACATGGGTGCATGGGTCAGCAGATGTTTCAGGGTTTGAAATCTTTCTTCAAATTTCTGTGTCCACAGGAATTTTGTCCCCTTCTTCTGGAGGGTAGTGATTAGACAACCAATCTTGGAGAATCCGTTTATAAATATCCTATAGTATCCTTCTAATCCCATAAAGGATCTGATGTCCGAAACATCCTTTGGGGTAGACCATTCCATGATAGACCTGATTTTATCAGGGTCTACCGCTACTCCTTCTTCGGAGAGAACATGGCCTATGTAATGTATTTGCTTCTGGAAGAATTCACATTTTCTGAATTTGGAATAGATATGATGTTCTCTTAGCAGTTGCGGCACAAGTCTAAGATTCTCTTCATGCTCTTTTCTGTTCTTGGAGTAAATTAATATATCATCAATAAAAACAAGCACAAATTTGTCTAGGAATTTGCTGAGCACATTGTTCATCAAGCACATAAAAGTGGCAGGGGCATTGGTCAACCCAAATGGCACTACCACAAACTCATAGTGACCATACCTCGTTCGGAAAGCAGTTTTATGGATGTCTTCACCCTTGATTCGGACTTGATGGTATCCTGACCTCAAATCAATCTTTGAGAAAATAGACACACCCCCCAATTGATCGAACAGGTCATCGATCCTGGGCAAGGGGTACTTGTTCTTTATGGTTACCTTATTGAGTTGCCTATAATCTATACACAGTCTAAGGGTACCGTCCTTATTTTTCACAAGCAGAACTGGTGCTCCCCATGGAGACACGCTCGGTCGAATATAACCTTTATCCATCATTTCATTTAATTGCAATTTGAGTTCAACTAACTCAGGTGTGCTCATTCGGTAGGGTGTCCTAGACACTGGCACCACTCCTGGTGCAAGTTCTATCGAGAAGTCAATGTCCCTTCTTGGAGGTAAACCCTATACCCCTTCCGGAAATACATCTCTGTATTCTCTCAGGATGGGGTGATCGTCAGGGCTTGGTTTGTCACCTTTGATTGTTTTCAATACTTGTATCGCATAGAGGGAACATCCCTTTCAGCAATATTTTCTCATTTGCAGAGCTGATATTTGTCTCACTGAGATAGGTTTTCGTATCCCTTGAAGGGTTATCTTTTTCCCTTCTTTACTTACACATTCTAAAGTTTTATGGTAACAGTCCAATTTGGCTTTATGGGTAGCTAGCCAGTCCATAGCAATCAACAGATCATATGATCCCAGGGGTAACAAGTTAAGGGTTGTTTGGGTGGGGGAATCTACCCAACATCAATTGGCAGGATGGTATAACCTCTGCTACCCTTCTTTTGGTGCCAGTGGCTAACTGTACCAACCATGGCTTGGTATGTTTTTGCGGCTGTAGTTTACACTTATCAACATCTTTAGGGGCTATATAACTCAAATTTGAACCAGGGTCAATTAAAATAGACACTAGATGGTTGGAAATCATACCTTCTATTTCCACTACTGAATCTTGGTGGTCGGCTTAGTTATTATCCAAGGATGCATAAATTTGCGGCACACTCCTCACCACATCATTGACAGTGGTAGTTTCCTGGATGTTATAAATCCTCCGACTATTCTGTTGTTGGTGTGGACAATCTCTCAATAGATGTTCTTCCCCACAACCCCAACATTTCAAAGGTTCTCTCTTTGGGTTATCGGTCTTCACTGATATGGGTCTAGAAGTTTTATTTCTGCTCAAGGAGGGAAAATTCTGCTGGTGCATACTCTGGGCTGGGAAGCTCCTTCTTGGGTTCTTCTTATAGTTCTTAAATCTTGTGGATTTAATTCCCTTTTTATGAAATCTTGAACTATTATTCTATTTCCATCCTTCGCGAGGTTCTTCTTGATGCCCAAACTATTCATGACAATAGGTTGCCTTTTGAATAGTGCTTTCTAGAGTCTTTGGCTCATCAAATTCAATTCTATTCCGATAGTCCTTAGGTAGTCCACTGATGAAGCATTGCACCTTTGCCTTTTCCGCCTTGATATAGGGTACATACCTCAACAAATCGAGGAATTTGTTGACATATTATTCTATAGTGAGTTGTCCTAGCTTGAGTTCATAAAACTCTTTAGTCTTTTCATCGAAATATTTTTCCGACAGATATTTCTTCTGGAAGTATTTCTCAAACCGTTCCCAAGACAAGTCCTCTTCGCGAACCCCTTTCACATTCTTAAGGTCTTCCCACCAAATGGAAGCCTTTCCATTCAAGTTGAAAGTGGCCACTTGGGCCTTCATATTTTCTGAGAAGTCATGGACTCTGAAATACTTCTTTAGTCCAAGCAGCCAGGCCTCGACTTCCTCTCCCTTCTTTATTTCACCATCGAAGGAGGCTGGTTTGGATTTTCTGAATTCTTCAAACTTACGACCTTTCGAAGGATTTTTCTTCTACTGTTTCTTTTGGGAATAAGAACTGGTTCTACTGCTAGAAGAGCCCTCTGAATCACCAGCTTCCTTCTCAGGGGAATCATCTGATGCTTGTCCTTTACCTATGGGGTGGACCTTTTTCGAGGTGTTCCTCTCAGTGTGGCCACTGATATGACCATGTTTCTGAGTTTCAGGTTCATGCTGCATTTGTCTTTGTAGATCGGATAAACTCTGTAGTAAAATTGCATTAATTTTTGTTTACTTTTCTTGTTCTTTCATCATCCTTTCATTGTCGGCCTTACAACTTTGTAATTCGACCATGAGACTCCTCACATTCTCGACTAGATATAGAGGGGTCCCTACTGCCCTCCTTTCGTCAGACTCTTCGTCTCTATTATGGGAGCCCTCTCCCACTTCATGGTGAGTCACCATTTTATGTGTTGATAATTTCCCGCAGTTAATCTTCCGCTTGTGTGCAAAAGGAAAAATGTTGGTTGTTAGTCAATATTTATATTTATTTATAACCAGTACATAATTCATATTTTCACATGTACACACACACAATAGGTTTTTTTTTTCATTCTTAACTTCATCTTTTGATTAGGAAGGTTAAGATAGGGGGTTACTACTTTTAAGAGTGTTCCGATTAGAGCTTCTATGCAACTCGTTCATGAGCCCAAGAAGACCAAGTGTTGTAACCATGCTCTGATACCAATTTGTCACACACCCACTGTGGCATAATAATTTTTTTTCCTTTTCTCGAGGGACAGAATCCCCGAAATCCTACGGGGCTTAGCACAGGTTAGCTCTTCCCTTTTTCCACCTTCATGCAATCGTTGATCATGATCACAGGCCAAACAACTAGGCTCCTTTTCTCATTTTGCGACTCAGCGATATAAGAGGGTCGAGTCTTTCGACTCTGCAAACCCCGAAACACCATAACGCCGAAAAATGCTTTGATCAGAAATTGCCCCCCTGGGATATGCCTTGGCCCGTATGACCACTTCTCATAAGACCGCAATCTTATTCCCTTCGGGAATTATCAGTACGAGAGTCCGACTTCTTGTCAACGGGACTCTCAAATTCTCAATTTTCGATTTCCCAAAATGGCCTTCATCACATTAGCCCTCCTAGCCATTCCCTGGTCTAGGTGACCATTCCTCATATGACCTCCATCCTATTTCTTTCAGGATTTATGAATATGAGATCCTGACCTCTTGTCAATGGGACTCTCGAATTCTCGATTTGCAAAATCCTGATGGACTCTCCCTTTCGGGGCTCTCCCGAAATCCTGGATTGCTGCCACATGTCCTCCGTCATATGGACGGTCCTCGTCATTTCGCGACTTGCGACCCCCAGTGACACAAATTCTCTGTCAATTCGAATCCCCGATATCTGAAATACCAATGGACTCTCGATCTCTGCCACGTGTCCTCCACGGATGGACGGTCCAGATTGTTTCAGGACTTCACCAAGTGCGAGGTCAAAATTCTCACCTTCCTCTTTTGTTTCTAGATGTCCAAATCCCCAAAATGGGTGATCTTGCGACAAGTGGCCTCCCTTAATTGGCCGATAAATATCTATTTTGGGACTTCCACCATGGATTGTCTTGATCTCTCGTCATTTGGACTTTTGAAATCCTGAAGTCTGAAGCCCCGATATCAACTCCTCTTTTAGGAATTTCGCCTCTGTTCATGAGGGATTAACCCTCATGCATCTCCTGACAGATCCAATGACTTTCAGGTTTTCTAACTAAGATCTGACGGTTCAGATCTATCCCGTGTGGTGCACTCTCCCGCTGCTCCCTGGACATGAAAAAACCAATGGTACAGATACTCCCACGAACCTTGGGGATCTACGGTCCCGATTTCTTCGCTACTCACGAAGATAAAGGAAAACGGTTAAGGCATTTAACACCCTTGTTTCTTCCTCCAATCTAACGGTTGTGAATTACCACAGATCTTCCAACATGATCTCATCCGTCGATCGATACTTATCCCTACGCTGTCATTTCGAGATTTCAAGAGGATCATTCTTCCTCGTACAGGGTTACTAAGACTTGTGCCTTCAAATCCTTTTCCAAGTTCTTGGTAAGCTTTCCAAGAAGGGTATCTCTGTGGAGAGATCTATTCTAGGTATTCCTGGAGATGAATAAGGGCATAGATTTCCCAAAAGCAGACTTGAAGTCCAAGTTAGATTGGTATACATATATATAAATCTATATATAAACATAAGCCATGCAGATCTATTCCGGGTATTCCTGGAAACGAATAAGGGTATAGATTTCCTGAGAACAGACTTGAAGTCTGACTTAGATTAGTAAGCATATAAATAGAAATTCATAAAACATAAGCCATACGTGGTCTTTCCATTATAAGCATGCAACCACCATTTCTGGTCAAAACACCACACAGATAGTCTTATGATCAAACCATTCATAAATTGCATAGACTATGAGCATACATATTAGCGTATAAACTTCAAGATACAGGATATAAAACACTTATTAGAAATGACACCAGGTGTGATTGCAACTACTGAGAGGGGTGCTCATTTCTACCCAACCATAGGCTCAATGACTCCCAATGGTTTTACCACTAGCCACCCTCGAGCTGAGACCACAATGCTGCGAGACTGCATCTCTGTTTGTCAGTGACCAAGAACGAAGGTTACTCTCCTTCTTCTCTGCTATCACTCACTCTATAATTTTCCAGAGTTCTCCTCTTCCTCTTCTCTTCCCCTCGCATCTGCCCCTTGATCGCCCACTCTTCCTGCCTTTTCTCCTTTCGGCGAGGTTGCATGTGGCATGATTTTCCTCATGGTGGTCAGGTCTGAGGACTCTACAGATGGGCGGTTCACCCCCATCCCTCATTACTCATGAGGAACCCTTTACCTACCAACCTGGCGAGTCATTTAATTCGGGGCCAGCGAGCCGCTCTTGGTTCTCCGGGCCAGTGAAGTCCAAATATGGTATTGGTTTCAGTGGAAGTTAACACCACCATTCCAGGTGCCTTCCACCGCCTTTCTTCAGCCATCGTGGTCTCTTTTTCAGCACATCCCCCTCTCAGCAGTTCTGTAATATATATATTATAATATCATTCACATTCATCGACCTTTTTCACAAGGTCCATTCAAATCACACCTTCACATTTCTGAGTTTGCCACAATACTTGGCCAGTATAGTTATTTTTACAGACTGGGGGAAATAGGTTGTTACAATTCCCTCCCCCTTAAAGGAACATTATCCTCGATGTTCTATCTGTCAACTTGACATGCATGTACAGATGTAAACAGAATCAGATATTTTTGTTTCATGGCATCCTTAATTTCCCATGTAGCCTCATCTGGGCCAAAATGTTTCCACTGCACCTTGACCTGTGCAATGGTTTGGTTCTGGAGTGGGGTTTCCTTTCTGTCCAGTATGCATTGAGGTTCTGGTAGAAATTCTCCCTCTGGTTCCACTTGAATCACATACCAATCAATTATATGGTTAGCATCATGTACATATTTCTTCAATAATGAGACATGGAAAACATTATGTTCTTTGACTGTGGGAGGAAGTGCTAGCCTATAGGCTATAGGTCCCACTCTATCTAGAACCTCAAAGGGTCCACAATACCAAGGTGCCAACTTGGTACAAGCTACCATTTTTAGTGAAATTTTCCTAGGCCTAACTCTGAGATATACATGATCTCCTGCTGTGAACTCTCTTGGAGTTCTCTTTTGGTCGGCATAACTTTTTTNCAAGCTCCCATTTTTAGTGAAATTTTCCTAGGCCTAACTCTGAGATATACATGATCTCCTGCTGTGAACTCTCTTGGAGTTCTCTTTTGGTCGGCATAACTTTTTTGTCGGTTCTGAGCAACCTTCAGGTTTTGTTTTATCTGAGTCACTTTTTGTTCCATTTCTTTCAACATGTCGGGTCCAAAAGAAATCCTTTTTACAGGATTAATCCAGCTGATTGGAGTGTTACACGGTCTACCATAGAGGACTTCGAAGAGAGTCATCTTTAAGGATGCTTGGTAGCTATTGTTGTAGGCAAATTCTACCAGTGGTAGGTAGTCTTCCCACTTCCTAGGTTGGTGCATTACATGCATTCTTAGCATGTTTTCAAGTATTTGGTTCACTCTTTCTGTTTGTCCATCGGTTTGAGGGTGATAAGCGGTGCTAAACAACAATTTGGTTTCTAAGCCAGCCATCAGTGATTTCCAAAAGTTAGAAGTAAATTTCGTGTCTCTGTTAGAAACGATCTCTTTCGGTATACCATGCAGTCTAAATATCTCCTTCATGAATACTTGGGCGATATTGATTGCTTTTCAAGTGGATTTTACATGGATGAAATGGGCAGATTTGCTCAATTTGTCCACCACTACCATAATAGCATTGTTCTATTTGGTCGATGTTGGAAATCCAGTGATGAAATCCATGGAGATGGTTTCCCATTTCCATTATGGGATTGGTAGAGGTTGTAATAATCCTGCTGGGTGTCGGTGTTCTACTTTAACTTGTTGGCACTCTATGCATTTGGCCAAGTACTCGTCTATGTATTTCTTCATTCCAGGCCAATAGAATTGTCTCCTAGTGCCTGTGATCATCTTCTAGTATCCTGGATGACCAGAATAGGGTCTTTTATGTAGTTCATCCAGTAAGAACCTCTTCAAGTCGTCACAATCTAGAATATAAAATCTACTTCTTTAAGTGAGCAGACCTCCTTCGGTCATCTGGTAGCCTTCATATTTTTTGCCGGTGGGTCCTTGCTGTAGGTACATGGTCACGGTCTGGACGAAGGGATGTATTTCTTATGCATTTATGATTCTTTCCTTGACATCTGTCTCGTAGGTGCTCACCACTGCCAGGTGAATTGTTTTCATACTTCTACTAAGGGCATCGACCACCCTATTTTCCTTTCCTTTAATGTGTTTGATTTCAAAATCAAACTCGCTAAGGAGGGCCATCCACCTAGCTTGTCTAGCATTGAGTTTTGGTTGATCAAACATGTATCGCAATCCATAGTGATCTGTCATAAGCAAAAAATTTCTTCCCATGAGGTAATTCCTCCACATTTTCAAGGCATGCACTATGGCAGCCAATTCTAGATCATGGATCACATAGTTGACTTCATGCTCGTTCAATTTTTGGGATTCATAGCAGATCACACTTCCTTCTTGCATAAGGACTCCTCCGAGCCCTTCCTTACAGGCATCTGTGCACACGAGGAAGTCAGCTTCTGGATTGGTGATCTTCAGCATGGGTGCATGGGTCAGTAGATGTTTCAAGTTTTGAAATCTTTCTTCACATTTCTGTGTCCACAGGAATTTTGTCCCCTTCTTCTAGAGGGCAGTGATTGGACAACCAATCTTGGAGAATCCTTTTATAAATATCCTATAGTATCTTTCTAATCCCATAAAGGATCTGATGTCTGAAACATCCTTTGGGGTAGGCCATTCCATGATAGACCTGATTTTATCAGGGTCTACCACTACTCCTTCTTCGGAGAGAACATGACCTAAGTAATGTATTTGCTTCTGGAAGAATTCACATTTGCTGAATTTGGCATAGAGATGATGTTTTATTAGCACTTGCAGCACAAGTCTAATATGCTTTTCATGCTCTTTTCTGTTCTTGGAGTAAATTTTATATCGTCAATTAAAAAAAGCACAAATTTGTCTAGGAATTCGCTGAGTACATTGTTCATCAAGCACATAAAAGTGGCAGGGGCATTGGTCAACCCAAATGGCACTACCACGAACGCATAGTGACCATACCTCATTCGGAAGGCAGTTTTATGGATGTCTTAATCCTTGATTCAGACTTGATGGTATCCTGACCTCAAATCAATCTTTGAGAAAGTAGACGCACCCCCCAATTGATCGAACAGGTCTCGATCCTGGGCAAGGGGTACTTGTTATTTATGGTTACCTTATTGAGTTGCCTATAATCTATACATAGTCTAAGGGTACCTTCCTTCTTTTTCACGAACATGACTGGTGCTCCCCATGGAGACACTCTGGGTCAAATATAACCTTCATCCATCATTTCTTTTAATTGCAATTTGAGTTCAACTAACTCGGGTGTGCTCATTCGGTAGGGTTTCCTAGACACCGGCACCGCTCCTGGTGCAAGTTCTATCTAGAAGTCAATGTCCCTTCTCAGAGGTAAACCCAATACCTCTACTGGAAATACATCTCTATATTCTCTCAGGATAGGGTGATCGTCAAGGCTTGGTTTGTCACCTTTGATTATTTTCAATACTTGTATCGCATAGAGGGAACATCCCTTTCGGAAATATTTTCTCATTTGCAGAGCTGATGTTTGTCTCACCGAGACAGGTTTTCAGATCCCTTGAAGGGTTATCTTTTTCCCTTCTTTACTTACACATTCTAAGGGTTTATGGTAACAGTCCAATCTAGCTTTATGGGCAGCTAGCTAGTCCATACCAATCAACAGATCATACGATCCCAGGGGTAATAAGTTAAGGGTTGTTTGGGTGGGGGAATCTACCCAACATTAATTGGCAGGCTGGTATAACCTCTGGTACCCTTCTTTTGGTGGTAGTGGCTAACTGTATCAACCATGGCTTGGTATGTTTTTGTGGCTGTAGTTTACACTTATCAACAACTTTAGGGGCTATATAACTCAAATTTGAACCAGGGTCA
>JASDQU010439603.1:82050-94676 GCA_032191745.1 Picea mariana
CCATATCTGGTCTTTCCATTATAAGCATGCAACCACCATTTCTGGTCAAAACACCACACAAACAGTCTTATGCTCAAACCATTCATAAATTGCATAGACTATGAGAATACATATCAGCATATAAACTTCAAGATACAGAATATAAAACACTTATCAGGTGTGATTGCAACTGCTGAGAGGGGTGCTCATTTCCACCCAACCGTAGGCTCAGTGACTCCCAACGGATTTACCACTAGCCATCTCCGAGTTGAGACCACGATGTTGGAGACTGCTTCTCTGTTTGTCAGTGACCAAGAACGAAGGTTACTCTCTTTCTTCTCTGCTATCACTCACTCTGTATTTTTCCAGAATTCTTCTCTTCCTCTTCTCTTCCCCTTGCATCTGTCCCTTGATCACCCACTCTTCCTGCCTTTTCTCCTTTCGGCGAGGTTGCGTGTGGCATGATTTTCCTCGCGGTGGTCAGGTCTGAGGACTCTACGGATGGGCGGTTCACCCCCATCCCTCATTACTCATGAGGATCCCTTTACCTACCAACCTGGCGAGTCATTTAATTCGGGGCCAGCGAGCCACTCTTGGTTCTCCCAGCCAGTGAAGTCTAAATACGGTATTGGTTTTGGTGGAAGTTAACACTACCATTCTAGGTTCCTTCCACCACCTTTCTTCAACCATCATGGTCTATTTTTTAGCACATCCCCCTCTCAACAGTCCTGCAATATATATATATATATATATATATTATAATATCATTCACATTCATCGACCTTTTTCACAAGGTCCATTAACATCACACCTTCACATTTCTAAGTTTTCCACAATACTTGGCGAGTATAGTTATTTTTACAGACTGGGGGAAATAGGGTGTTACAATTGGGATTCATCCAAGATCTTATTCTGTACAACTCTTGTATTTGTTTCATTGGTGGCTTTCCCATAATTTTTCCCTCTCAAAGGTGAGTTTTCTATTCACTTTTAGTCACCCCTAAAGGCCTGTCTTGAATGCGATGGTCTAAGGGATTCCAAAGTTTCCAAATTGAGGATCCTCTCAATAGTGGAATTTGTTGTTCTAAACTTATGAGATGACTTGTTGAAGGTATTTTTCATGTAATACTATTTTCCACAATACCTTCTCACCCGATAATATTGTCCACAAAATTTTCACACCCATTGCCAAATTCATTAGTTTAGGGTGTTTAATTTATCTAACTCTGTTGTTTGAGGTGCTGGTGACAGTCTAGTTTATCAAATTGAGTTTATTGTTATTGCTCTTACTCCATGGTGACAATAATTTTCTTATATATCTCCTAATAAGTTGCATGATTTCATAAGGAGAAAACATAACTGAACATTGAAAAAAAGGAAAGGAGGATAAGACATACTTTAGAAGAACCACATAAACTGCTAGGTTGAGCCACTAGGTACCTCACTGAATCATTTGATATATATATATATATATATATATATATATATATATATATATATATATATATATATATATATATATATATATAGTTTCCTTCATAAGTCCCAACATAACCGAAATCCCTAGGTACTTAAAGGAGTACTATTTAATAACAAAGGAGAACTCGACAATTGTGGCAATGTAATTCAAAAATTGAGGATAGGTGTTCCACCATATATGTTTCTTTTCCACCACCTCTGTTGTTCCTCCCATGGAATTTAAAAACTTGTAAATTATATCTTTGAATAACTCAACTATAATGTTATATGTTCTTCCTAATGGAAGTGTGTCATCTACAAATTGAGAATGGTTTAATTCTTTCACCGCTCTGACCATTGATATTCCTTGAAGGTGGTTGAATATTCTATCATACTCAATATTTCCACTAGGAGAGTCTACCATTATTATGTACATAAGAGGATATAGAGGGAATCCATACCTAAATCCTCATCTCCTTTGGGTTTGTTGTTTGCTAAAGGATCTATCCAAGGACCTTATATGCAAGCTTTAATATAGTTTATGAACAAATATATGAAACCCAAAATTTTTAGAACTAGATAAAGAAAAGAGTGATGTACTCGATCAAATGCATTGGCCATGTCCAATTTTATGATCATTATTTTCTCCTTGTTTCTTCTATTGGACTGAATTTCTTCCTGAACCAAAATGATGTTGTTCATTATCTACCCTTTTTGAATAATACACTCTTGATTTTCAGAGACAATGTTAGGAATAATCTTCTTGAGGTGGTTGGCAATAATTTTTGTTTGCATTTTGTACAATGCATTGCACAGAGAGATTATATGGAATATAAAGAAAGAGAAGGGATTTAATTTCTTAGGAAGGGAAAGGAAGAAGGAATTAGTGCTCCCACCTAATTTACCTTTCCTTCTTGTCCCACTCAACATTTTTCATAAATGAAATTTAATAACGTTCCACCAGGCATGATAAAAGAAGATAGTGAAATCATTCGGTCTAGATACCTTGTCAGGCTCTATCCCCTGGATGATAACTTCCTCTTCTTGAATATCCTTTTTGATATTCTTATTTCCATTGGTCAATATAAGGCATGGGATTCTTTGAGCATGGAGAAAGTAAAAACTAGATATGCTTCCTCCTCATTTGTGTGTAGTTCTTGAAAATGATTGAATGCCTTCTTTATTTCTTCAATGTCTGAGATTTTGTTCCTATTTTCTTTTTTTATTTCACATACATTGTTACATTTCTATATGGATTTTCACTGCTTGTGGAAGAAAGAAGTGTTACAATCTCCTACTTTTAACCATAATCTTTGGGACTTAATCCTCTAGTGTTGTTCCTCCCTCTTGTAGGTACAATGAAACTTTCCATATAGACTTTTTTCTTCATATAGGCATTTCTTATTAGAGATATAAGACTTACTATGTAATACAATCACTTTATGACTTTAGAATATGATAATGTTCACTTTTTGTGTAAATCAGTCTATCCCACATTCATAAGTGGAAATGATTTGATTATTGAACAATGATATATAAGAAGGTAAACTCCTTTGTAATAGATGCACTGGTTATTCAATGATGATATCATATGGTGTTATTGTGAGTATCCTTCTTTGATCTTAGTTATGTGACTCAACCCTATCTTGGGTTTCCTCATTTAGTGATCTAGCTCATTTTGTAATATCATATTAGAGCAGGAAGTTGTATGCCTTTGAAAGACAAGGTTTCCACCCTTGTGCTTCAATAGTATAAGAGTTACGAAGTGCCACAATTCGAGGAGGAAACAAGTGTTTTATTGCAATATTTATAGCTCTTCTTTGCATAACCTTTCTTTTCATCCGTTAGTAATTATTTTTTAGCAGTGAAAAATATCATATATGATTAGTGATGGAGACGTCGTTAGAGAAGTACTCAGGTTTCAATTTCCATATGTGGAAAGTGAAGATCCAGATGTAATTAATGAACAAAAACCTTCAGGGAATTGTCAAAAGAACTGAGGTAGCACCTACAGATCTGAACAACTTGATAGAATGGAAAATCATAGATGATACAGAAAAATCCATTGTTGGCCTTGCCCTCTTAGATCTAGAGCTACATCATGCAGATCTAGACAAATCATCCAAGGATATATGGGAAAATATCAACAAGTTATTTGGGGAACAAGTAGTGAATGCAAAATTTCCCTGAAATTATAGTTATTCAACTTTAACACGCCAACTGAAGCCACCATCTTAAGTCATGTCACCAATCTAAGATCTATTATCAGACAACTTCCAAACATCAAAGAAATACTTGATGAGGAGGATGCCAAGGCTATTCTCCTGAATAGTTTTCCACCTAAATATAGTAGTGTTATCTTTACCCTGAGTCAACTACCTTCACAAAGTATGGATGAAATGATTTCAACATTGCTAGCATAAGAAAAGAGAACCATTGAAGGTGATAGCCATCCAAAACTTGCATTCTATGCAAGAAACAACCACGATCAATCAATAAACAATAAAGAGGAAATAGAATGCCACTATTGCAGGAAGCTAGGTCATACAACTTGGAACTGTAGACATTGAGCCAATTCCATTTTTAAGAGAAAGTTCAAATATAGACAACATATAGTGAGTGTATCCATGATTGAAGATCCACTAGATGCTGATAATGATGAAGAATATACTGAAGAAAAGATATTTTAGGAATTTTAGGAATCCAAAACATTTAAGATAGGAAGGGATCAATTAATAGACCAAAATGGATTGTTTCCCAGTTATTTTAGAAGTTGTGGATCTAGGGAAACATTTCTCATTAGTTGGAGAGACATGCATGAGGATTGTAGTCTACTAGTGAGGTTATGTGACATGCATGTGGATTGTTGTCTAGTAATTGATTTCGGGAGAATCATGATTCAAGATTCCAGGGAGGTGGAATCCAAGAACTCATGAATTCAACTCAGTAGCTACACCTTTACGAGGGTTACGAAGCAGCTTGATGGAGCTAAAAATGGTCTAGGAACCATTTTCAAAGAAGAATATTCTAAAGGTTGTTACTAATGTTTGATGTTTAGTTTATGTGTTTTTAGTTTTAGTATATGTATTTGATTTCATTTTGTTTCAACATTGTATGCCTTATTGGGAGGGTATTAGAGATATAAGGCTTACTATGTAATAAATTCACTTTATGACTTTAGAATATGTCAATGTTCACCTTTTGTGTAAAAAAATCTATCCCACATTCATAAGTGGAAATGATTTGCTTAATGAGATATGATATATAAGGAGACAAACTCCTTTGTAATAGATGCACTAGTTATTCATTGATAATATCATATGGTGTTATTGTGAGTATCCTTCTCTGAGCTTAGTTATGTGACTCAACCCTATCTAAATTTTCCTCATTTAGTGATCTAGCTCAATTTGTAATATTGCTAAGTGATTTGTTGTTGTTCCATTTGGTCTTGAAGGTCTAAAATTTGATGATGCAACATTTTTCTTTTTGTCAAAGGGTCGATGCAATGTTCTTTTTCTCACTCTTTTAGTGCTAACTTGGTGGCCTTCAATTTAGATTCACAAATGTAGCCTAACGATTATTCAACGTTCATTTTCTGGGCTTTGGCTATAAACTCTAAAACTTTATGATCCTATAGCCATAAATGATTACATTTGAAAGGGATTGGGCCATGATTTTTCCTATTTTGCATTGAAACTGATATGAGATCGTGATCTGAGACTGTCCAGGATACAATGTTAAAGGATATATTTAAATTTTATACTAAGAACCAATTGTGAATCAATAATCTCTCCATCCTGGTTCTAATTTGTCTAGGACCAAGTCTTTTATTTGTCCAATTAAATTTCCCCCTCTTTGGCTTGACATCTGTTAAATCCTAATCTAATATAATGTCTCATACCCTTTGTCTAAATTGATCTTGAATGATGCTTCCTCCTTGTTTTTCTTCCTAAGACAACACTAGATTAAAGTCTCCTTCGATGTTATTTTCTACATACATGGAGTCTTTTATATCATGTAAATATTGCTAGCATTCAATATTTTCCCTATAATGAACATGTGCATATATATTAAAATTTTTAGGTTGTTTACCTATGCTTTGACATACTAGTTATATTTAGATCCAATGTTGGGAGCATTTTGATTGAACTAGATCAAAGAGGGAGATATTCCAAAGAGTGCAGATCCTTCTAGATTCTCCTAGTGAACGAACTACCATTCCCAAGATTCCTCTCCATTTCTTATTACATGTTTCCATAATTTCTACTTCCAACATCTTGGTCTCTTGGATTAGGTGCATGTTAGGGTTTTTAGATTGCACAATATATCTCATAGATTCTAGCTTATACTTACTTCCTAACCTTCTACAATTCTAGGAGACAATTTTCATTATTTAAATTCGAGGGGGAGGAACGAAGCTTCCTTGGAAGAGGGATTTTGAATTAATATGCATTCTAGTACTTTTTACAACAAGGTGCTTGTTTCTATGCCCTAGAAATATTTCAGTGGAGGATTAGAGTCCCAAGTTTTTTTCTTATTGGCTATTTCTTCTCTTTTCTTTATGAGATATTCTCCTTGACTTCTTTGGGAGTCTTTATTCCCCAGGATCATCTTCACAAAAATTCTTCTCCAAATTTTTGTGATTTTTTCCTTGTGAGAAACCCACTTGGATATGAGTGGTTCTTCTCTGGGATTGTGTTATCATGTTCTTGCTTTTCCACTACAATTTCATTTGCAGGTGAACTTAGGATTTCCATTTGATATTTATAGAATGTGGAGGAGATGAAGCTTGATGGAGAGATTACTAGTTGAGATGGAATGATTATAGGATTTTCCTCAGGATCTTTGTCTACTTGAGTAAGAAATTCATATTTGCTAGCTAAGGAGGATGAACTTCCTTTATGTTCCATGGATGTGGAGAGGGTGGCTTGATTGGAACACATTTTCTTTTTGAATATCCACCATCAATATTCTTTTTTAGAAGGGGCTTGCATGGGGGTTTCCTTTTTGCAATCTTTCACAAAGTGTCTATAGCCATGACATATTTTACACTTGAATGGAAGCTTCTCATAGTCTAGTTTTTGAAGATGGATATAGTTTTCCAGGCTATGATTTATTGCTTCAAGTAGGAGTTTCCCCAGATCCACCTCAACATAGATTCATGTAGATGCAAACATGCCTGATTTTTCCTCTGATCTATCAATATATTTCTCAAAGAGTTTCCCAGTACCCTTAAGGAGTCATCATTTCGACAATGTAATGGAAGATGAGGCTATCTTACCCATATAGGGACAATAGAGGGAACAACGATCTTTAGATCAAAGTTAGGGGTCCATTGTTTTAGATACATGTGACTCATTCCCATGAAATATGGGCCATTTATATATGATAAATCTTGGTCTTCTTTTAGTTCGAAGAGAAACACATAGAAACCTCGTCCTTAGAAAAAATATGATAGCTTACCCTTTATCAAATACATCCATTTTTTTTTTCATCTAAATGTCCATGGAATTCAGTGAGGGACAAGTAATTGAAAATAGCCTCATGAAGCCTCTTTCAACAAGAGCTAGAGCCTTGTGATGGGGGACAAAGCTAGAGAGATGAGGTTTTGGCAGCAACTTGCCAAGAGATTTAACCATTTCTTTGAATGCAACTGCCTCAATAGAAGGTGGGGAAGGAAGGCCTCCTCCCATATCCATCTCTAGGAGGGCCTACAAGTGATCGAATAGAATGAGGCTTGTAGCTAAAGGAATTTGATAGGGTTTTCCATAGAGTAGCTTATATTATGGATTTAGATGATTATTATTATTGTATTTATTTATTTATGATTAATTTATGTTTATATTTATATACAAATGTAAGGATGCATGTCAACTACATAATTCAACATTATTAATTATCATGCACGAGCATCCTAATGCCAATTTGTTTATGTTATTTGTATTTATTAAGTTGTCTTAATTAATGTTTTCATAGGTATTCATTTTGAGCGATGGAGACCATGTGATGTATAGTTTTATTCTCAACATTTCAGGCTTGTTAGCTCAACCCATTTTCAATCCCGAAATGTTGAGAATACAACTCTACATCACATGGTATCCATCGCTCAAAAAGTTGTCTTAATATTATTAAACTATTAATTTAAGATTAGTATCTAACACAACGTTGATCAACACAACTTTTATCACAATGATATTTTCTTTTTTATATATTTTTAATATAGATATATTATTTTTTCATTTAATTTGTATACTATTTTTTCTTGATGATATACAATATAGTGAGGCTGTATTTTTGTTTTATATATTTTGTTTAAGTTGTACATCATCATTATCAATTTCTCAAATTTTAGTTCTTTTATATATATTTTAATTTTCTACCAATATAATATTTTATTTTAATATTATTATACAAGATGAAATAACTATGTATCATAATAATATTGAGTAAAACATGTAAATTATAACATTAATAATAGAAATATAATAATATAAAACATTTTTTTTTTGTAAATAAAAAAGTTTGTATTACCTTGAGCTAACAAAAGCTACACATGTGTGAGGATACACCAAAACTCGCCACTTGTTCTACCACATATGTGGAAACCAAAATAGGTTGACAGAATTGTTCAAAGACCAAAATATGATACCTATCTTAAAAATCAAGGGGACTTGCCACATGTTCTTCCACATGCAAGGAAGCCAAAACATGCGGTCGACTATGTTCCCTGACCAACTAATGAACCAAAGTTTTATTGCCACAAAAAACTTATAGCTAAAACCAGATAAATTAACAGTAGGGAGACTAGACACGAGGTGAACAGGGGCATCCAACTGGACAGATTTTGAGGGCGTATGGCTGATAACGAATCGGGCATCGACTTTTCATAGGTTCGCTTAAAAGGGAGTCAAACATGACGTCGAGGCTCTTGTTGAGGATATGTTGATTGTGCAGCTGCTCGGTAAGGTCCCTTCGCATCTTGAAAATAAATACCAGGTGGTATTCCATGAACGTGCAGGATCTGGGTGGGCTATGGTTTCCCAAATCTAGGTGAACTTTCTCTTCTGTGTGAGTCTATCTATGGGTTTCTTCCTCACTCCAACAATCACCCCATTTTATTCCAGGGTCCTCATCATTGGTGTTGGTATAATTTTGACAGTAATCCTTCATCAGAGGAGGGATTTCCTCTTCAACTATACAACCTATCATGGTGGGCTTAGGGAAATTCAGAGGGGTGTTGGTACCTATGGAGGACTACTGCTCCATGGTGGTATTCTTCAAATTAGGTGTAACTTCCTCCCAATTAGGAGGAATCTCCTCCTCCACTATGCAACCTCCATATAAATACTATGAGTTAGATGGACGAAGGTCAGTTTGAGTATCCTCACACTAGTTCTGACTAGAGCGGGGAGAATGACCCAAGCTGCTACCTAGAAAGGGAGAGAGAGAGAGGTCGGTCCTGTGCACTTATGCTTGCCGACTTGACTATAGTATGAGGACCCATGTCAAGACTTTCCTCTCTCGTGAATCATCGCAAGGAAAAACACAGAGGGGGAAAATTTATAGAGGGGAGGCCAAAGGTGCGAATAATTTCCAGAAGGAGAGTTACAAAGGCTCTCCAAGCTCAAAGCATAACAACTAGGGGAGGATGAAGAAATAAGGAAAATTGTTGGAGACAAAAGCCAAAGTGAGGATAAACTATCATGATGATGGAGGAATTGATGGCATGGGTAGCCATGAATTCCATGTTAATTCATATTTGTTGCTTCATACCTGTACCAAGGGTCCAAACTCGAGTCGCCATTAAGATTATTGATCTATCCTGGCACACTGAGCTCTGCCTGATATGAATGATAGGAATATCAACTAAATAGAGGAGGAGGGTGGCAACAAGGGGCTTTAACTTCCCTCATTTCCAACACACCATTTGACGTGTGTGCCCCAGATGTTACCCCATCCGGGGATAATAATATAAAATATTAATTATAATAACATTCATTATTTTTCCAAGAAAAAAATCATCATTTCTAATCAAGCTCAAAATAAATTATGTTATTTATGTGCTAATGCATTGGTCAAATGTGGGATGCTTACATCTGTCCCTCTAAGATAAAAGAGAAATAACCTCTATCCTTTTCTCTATGTCTTAAAAAAAAAAAACCTACTATTGAAAATATTTATTACATACGATTTCTTTGGATGGTCCTCCAAAAAACATATTATACCATAACCCTTAAACTCAACACTAGAGATTCTATCACAAAACTTAAAAAACGTATTCAAAAATTTCATAATAGACTTTTAAAGAGTTACAAAAACATTAAACTCTATGTACCAACATGATAATGTCTCCATCTTGAATTTCTTCTAGAATCCAACTGACTTTTTCCATTTTCTAAGCTTCCTCTAATAAAGTGTTTACCTCCACATTTTGCTCTCTAAAAACATAAGTGAATGAAATATACTAAAAACATTTAATCACTTTAATTACTTCTCTATGGGTCAAAGAGATATGTTCAAAAAATGACTCATACCTTTCATCCAATTTATATATGATTTACATTCTTATACATTGCAATTTTTAAGAGTATCCTTAATGCCATAAACTATGCATAGTTGTTTGTTTCTTTCCCTAGCCTTGAATTGAATATAACATAATGGGTCTCCATCATATACAAAATACCTCTAGTACTACTAAAGTTTATATGAACTTGCCTTGTGCCATCGAAGAAGCCCCAACTCCATGCATTATTAATTGTTGACTCCTCACACTACCTCTCTTTTCTCTAGGTAATAGGCATTCTACAAGATTGTGAACTAGCTATGCTTTATAAGATGACCTAAAACTGTGGAATATATTTCTCCTCAAACAAACATGAATCTAAACTAGCCAAATGATCCCCAAAATAATTAGGCATGGCAAGGCCTTGTAATGGTTTAATTATTTTTTTCTCAACCAACCTTTTATATAGTCTTCTATTGAATCACTTATCCACCCTTGTTTTACTCTAATAATTTGTTCTACATCCAACCAAATAGTTTAACAGAAGAACAATTTACTAGAAGAAGACAAATTATTTCATCAATTTACTTGAATAAGATATAAATCCCCATACCTTGTTTATTTATTTTTTTCATTACCTCCCGTGTTAAGACCTTGTTCTTGACTGCTAGCCATGAAAAAAATCTGGTTTTCTTCGATGTTTCTAACTTCCATACTATCTTCTAAAATTTCGCCACCAATTCAAATCTTCTGCATCCAAACCAAACTTTTGTCTAGTACCCCACATGTGCTTTATATGATCCCAATGTTTGATTCTTTACCATACAATTGAATCCTCCTCCCTTATCCTAACATGACTTCTTTTTAAGATTTTTAGTATTCTCTCCATACCTTTGCAAATTCCCTTTCCAATCCCATCTTGTGAGCACTCCACCAACCTTGTGACCAGATACTTGTTTCTCCATGGTCAACTATATGTTTAAGTGTAAAAATTCCTTTGTCATGAATTAATTCAAGCAACCTTTCTAGAAGGTTATATTCATTTATATTACCTACCCATGATTCAATTTGAATCCTTATACACTACTACAATATTGGTCTTTAGCATTGCTATTTTGCGTCACCACAACTAATTTTTCTATTTTTATTTTTTTTTCATGTCACACATTAGGATTTTGTAACATGATTTTTGTGTCGAGTTTGTGTTGATGTTGCATCTAGTTTGCATCAAACTCACAACATTAGAAAATGTTAAAAAAAATAATTTTGATTTTTTTAAGCTCATGTCTTACTTGCATTGACTAAC
Source organism: Picea mariana (assembly GCA_032191745.1). NCBI lineage: Eukaryota > Viridiplantae > Streptophyta > Pinopsida > Pinales > Pinaceae > Picea > Picea mariana. Next base: position 93,297 of record JASDQU010439603.1, read on the forward strand.
ATTGTAGTACTAACACTTTTGCATCATTTCCACGTTGCTAAAATTTGTTTCGTGTCGTAGGCATTTGTTTGCATTAAAATAACATGTTATATGTAAATGTACAATGCCATATTAGAGTTATAATAATATATTTAGTTAAAAACTATGTGCTATGAAATTATTGTTGTATTTGCACACAAATTTGACATCATTCTTCCAAGAAGTTCCAACTAATTATTGAAAATAATATAGTGTGTAGAACCTAATGTGAGGAATCATGGTAGAAATTATTCAAGCATACATCCTCCATTTAACCCGTCTCTTCTCTTCAAATTTTAGACTAATACACTACATTTAAGAAGAAAAACAACCATGATTCAAGCTGCTACTAAGTATTTAGTGTTATAATATACCACCTAGCCTAGATTCATGCTAAAGATTTCTTCCCTGTTAGATTATTTGATTTTGGTGGAATTGATAATACCTTCATATCCCCAACTCACAATATTTTAGTTCCCTAAGGATTCAATCCTTCCCATGGATAAGGTTGAGGAGGTAGTTGATTTTGAAAACTACAAAGAAGAAGAGAAAATGACAAATAATGTACCAGCAAAAGAAGAGAAAACAAGGGTGAAAATGTAAGGATTGAAATGATTTATACAAATTTATTTTTATTTTTGGTTGACTAGGAGGGGAGTTGTGGGATCTGGAAGCCAAGTTGAATTTTTTTTTCTTGTTGTTTATGTATTGTAGAGTACGCAAAAATCATGTTGGGGACAATGGTGGAGGTTTTCCCTTCGTTAGGTCTATGAATAGCGAAGAATAATAGGAAATTTTTTTTTTCTTTTTAACAATAAGAAGTTAACAACATCACCTAATTCATATCAATGCAAAACACATGACATCATAACTAAAGTGACACATAATCAAAATATAAACAAACTCTACAATATCATTGCGGAACGAAATTGCAAACTATAATGCCAACCAATCTCATCATATTATCACCAATAACAATAATTTGCCGAATATAAAACACTTTCTACTTTACCAATTAAAATCGTACCTTTGCCTTACACCACGTTGGAAGACGTCCTACGCTCCGTGCCACGCCCCGCGCTCCATGCCGTGTCTCGCTTGCCGACCGTAGAAAGCTCACCGGTACCTCCCAGCCAAACGCTAGGGGTACTCTGCTTCCCCCTTAGCCCCCCGAGCCGCAAAGGGGCCACAAAAGAACCAGAGATAGACTAGCGTCTCAGCTCGCCTCCACGGCTGAGCTACCACTCCAACACAGCTGAGATAAACCCAACTCCTCACAAGCAACCTGTCAAGCCACAACTCGGCAGCGTAACGTTACGCTAACCGTTTTGTGGCTTGACGGGTTGCTTGTGAGGAGTTGGG
>JASDQU010439603.1:94696-106332 GCA_032191745.1 Picea mariana
ATGTGGGTTTCTATTCTCATATGGTTCACTTCCATTGTGTTGTTCATGTTGTTGAATGTAGTGAATGGAACCATTGCTATTACTTCTGGAATGTGCCAAAACAACAACACCAACATGGACATTAGAAGAAACCCATCTATATAATATAGATTGAGCACCTTTAGTTTATCTAGAGATAATATCAAGAAGGTAGTTGATTCTCAAAACTATAAAGAAGAATAGAAAATCACATATAAGGTAGTAATACAAGAAGAAGAAATAATGATGAAAATGGTAGAAGAATGGAAATTGTTGGAGATATTACACACTCACCTAGGTAATTATTTTTCTAAGTGTTGGCGTTGTGCGCAGTTGTAAGAACCTAGGCTCAAGTTATATTGACCAACGAAACCCTTCAAACACCGGCCCTTTCAGCATCACCTACATGTAGATGAAGTCTCACCTGAGGTATCTATCGAAGCTATAGGAACTAGGTTTCTGTAGTAGTGAGGGAATGTGAGGTGATAATTCTATTCATTATTACTTATTGATTATGTGCGCATTGTTCTAACTTTGTTCTTCGTTAACTACTTAGTGAATTCAAATTCATATTACCATTATATTCCATATTACAAGATAAATCCATTACTGTAACAGTGATAACTATTGCTCAATTATTACACATAAGACAAATATAATCTAATATGCATTCATACAAAATCCATGGGCAATCACATAAAATAAATTCAAAACAATAGTTAACGTGTTTCACCCAACTCTGGGCTACATCCACAATGGTTGGCTTCTTTATTATGATTTTGTTAATTGTCTTAGGCTTGCGCACTATGCTTACACAAATACATCATGGTTAGCTTTCCCTTCTCGTAGCCTAGCCGCTCTGTAGTGCAAGCCTTTCTCTCTCTCTCTCTCTCTCTCTCTCTCTCTCTCTCTCTCTCTCTCTCTCTCTCTCTACATCATATCCTTAGCATTCAAACTTAGACTCTCCCCTTCTCATCCTATCCTATCACTCTTCTTATTGACGAGAACTCTCAATATCTTGGAACATGCTCCATAATACCGCTCGAGAATAACCCCTATTCTCCCAACACATTACATATTTATACATAAATTCTAAGGCATGAAACCCTATTGTGTTCATCCCAAAACCTATTACAATACATGATAACTCAAGTTAACTTGTTGTTCGGGATACTTTCACCTTTGTTTTTCCATCTACATGTTGCTTTTGCAATCTAACTATTGTTCTTCCTGCTTTTGCGTGTCCTTCTATATTTACCACGCCAGGTTGTCATCCTTCCTTTTCACCCACTTTATTCTCCTTCTTTATTCTCTTCTTTATTCTTCTGTTTTATTCTTTTGTTTTGTTCTTCTCTCTACGCACTATACTCCTGGATGTGCCTCAATTGCGCACTCCTGATTCCTCCTTCTTATTTTGTGCACATATTCTATAATTGACATTTTTATGTATATTGTTTCCAAAATTCATGTCCAATAGGCCCACAACACTCACCTATGGCTTGTCCTGAGCCACTTAGGCCTGTTGTGTGCTCTTCCATCCTTGGATGAAATTTTGGGAGGCTTCTTTAGCTACCACAACCTCCTTTATTATTGATGTCCTTGTTTCCACAATCTCTTCGACCCCCTATGCATTCAAAGCTGTAAGTTTTTCTTCTTCTTCATGTACTTCTTGTTTCACTTTTCCCTATGTAGTGGCCAATTCACCTATCACCATCGGTGCTTCTTCTTGTAGCAGTCCTAATTGCTTCTAAAGGATATTCGGTTGATTCCTCATCTTTTCAAATTCTATGTATGAATGCCTTTGTGCCAAAACAGTCGTCATTCATTACACCGGTGGAAGGGTATATTTACTCTTCAATGATTTCTGGGCCTTTTCTTGTGCTTCCATTAATTTTTCCTCCATGAGCTTCATCTATGGATATTATACTAGGCCTATCTAGATTTTCACACTTTCTTCATAGAGTTTCACACATTCTTCTTCCACCATCTTGATGTTGGCGATGACTGTAATTGTCATTCATTCTCTTCCAACTCATTCCTCCAATGGTGTTCCCGACATACTTCACAATTGTAGGTCCTCAATATTTGATCTAAATCCTTTCATGACTTCATCAATATTCAATACTTTATCTTCCATAGTAGCCTCTACTACTATCGAGACTTCTAGAATTTCCTTGTACAACTTCTGGATGACTGCTTGTGTCTTCTACACCATACTCTTGGCTTCAACCTTTTCCTTTAGAGATTTCATGTCCCTTTCCTTGGTCCCATTATTTTCCTTCCTTAGTCCTTCCACTTGCCCTTCCAATATGCTCTGTTGTTGCAGAAAATTTTCATATTGTTTCTGCAATTGAGACCTTTCATCTAGTGCTTTGGTCAGTTCCCGGTGTGATTCATCTACTTGAATCCTAATCTCATGAAACATGCCTATTTGTAATCTTTGTAATATGTGTATAGGAATCTGTGACACCATTATGTTTAGATGGCTTAGCACCTTCATCTATTCTTGTAGTTATTCCATTGGGAACTCAATTGCATCTGTCTCAATTCGTAGCGTTCTATGTCGAGCTGCTAACTTGGTTAATACTAGATGAGCAGTCTTTGCTTCCTCCACTGGAATTATGGACTTTCCTCCCTATGACCTACGATCTGTTCTTATTTTGGCTGCTTCCAAGATATAATTTAGTGTTACCAATTGATCTTACACCTTCTAGTGTTTCTTTGCTTTTTTCCTCATCGCTTCCTCAATGAATTCCTTTGCGATGTCCCGTACTTGGTAGACGATTCGGTCCATTTCATTATTGGTCAAATTATAGAATGGGGGTACCTTGTGCACTATGGTCTTCTTGCACACACCTCCTTCTGGATCCTTCCCTTATCTTTGCATTTCACTTCTACCATGGGGATTGTCCGTTGTGCCTTTTTTGTTGATGGGCCAGGCATGTTTCATGCGCCATTGTTTTGGTCATTCCCCTACCCCTCATCTAGTTCTTATTTACCCTTGTCCTATTCTTATTCATCTTTTGGGTGGCCCATTTGTTCTGTCGGGGTTTTCCACCCATATTCCTTATCATTCACGATCATGCATACATCCTCTATTTTCAACCTATAATTGGTTTGCAACCACTGGCATACAAGGTCCTTCTTTGCTTGCACGTACATATGGTGCATCCCTTCTTTGAACCATGCAATATCCTTGTAGGTTTCCACTGTCTTAGCTATGATGTGTGGTGTATGTTCGATTATATACCCGATTGATTCAAAGTATACATAAAATGTAAAATTATTTTCTTGTTGGCTCCTTTTTTTCGGCGTATGCCATAAGTTGGCATACCGCATGACCAAATTACATTTACCGGTTGTTCCCATGCATTGGTAATAATCTGGTTCCTTCCATCCTATCAGTGTAATAAAAATCAGAAGCTAGGAATAATGAAATTTTGTACCCTTATCCTAGGCCTCGATACATTCTATCAAAAAATTATTCACCAAGAATATGGCCCAGTTCATTTCGACCCCTTTTGATCATTTTTTTCGGTTGCGACCACTGTAGTCGGTACTTCATCCTTACGAAACTTGCGTAACAATTTGTAGGCCAACACTTTCATTGAAAACCCAACACCGTCATCATTTATTTTTGTGACATCCAATCCCCATTTCCCCATGAAGGTGTGAAACTTCTCCTTCATTTCTCCTGATAGGGCTCTCTCCCCTATTTTGTTGAACAAGGTGGCTAGATCCTCCACTGATTTTGGTAGCCCTATGATCTGCACAATCAATGCAGTATCAATTGACACTGGTGGGTCAAGCCACAATGTCCCTCCATGAGCACAAATGAGCAGTAGCTTAAGAAAAACATTGATTTCTAGGTTGTTTCCAAAGTGTGGAACCTCCAATATGTTCAGTATTCCCAACTTCTTGAGTCTTGTTTCCCTCATCTATGTTTCTAGAAATATCGCTCATGTTCCCAATACACTCTTAGTGCACAAGTAATTTTACCTGTCTAGCTCGAGAAAATTATGCTTGTCTGTGATATCATGATCCATAAACTTGAGGGCGAAAACCTTGCCTAAAATGTCTCCTTCCACACTTACACCAAGTGGGATTGGTGATGCTTCCAGTGGGTATTTCCCATCTACTGGTAATTTGACTTAAGGTTCATTATCTTTCCTTTGTGGGATATAATCCCTGTGGAAGATTGCTTGTGAAGTTGAAGCTCCAGGTGTTTCCTCGACCTCTAGTGCAACTGATGGTCATTTCGATTTCTTCCATGCTGATGTTGGTGGCGCTCCAAATTTTGGCGGTGTCATTGTTTCATGAGACAGTTTTCTTTACTTGCTCAGTGTGTGTTCTAGTGCGACTGTAATTCAGCTCTGAGTTGCTCTGGTTCACTCTGGTTCACTCTCGCTTGCATGCAAATCTTAGTAACAATGATTCCTTCTTAGCAACCCTCAACTACTTTTATGCCTCCTTACCAACTATGCATGTCTCTTCATGCCTTAACTAACTTGTCCAATCCACCAACATGGTTGACAAATGGTTAAATAAATGTGCATTTATTAGTAAATCCATCATGTGATTTTTGCCTCATATTGCCAATCTGTCATGTTTTCTGGTGGCTTTTACCATTTAATACTATACGTCATCTTTATGACCTGTCATTTCCACTTTGTCGCCATCATTGCCTTGCTTTAATTCCTTTTAACGACATTGTCAGTACCATATTGCACAACTATTCTTGCTTCCGTGGTTTCTTCTTTACAGTCTTTTGCTTCTATGTATGCACAATAATCATTCATTCTTCATTGTTTCTTATGTCTTTTTTCTCTATAATATTTTTCTTTTTCTGTATCCACTTTTTAATTGTTTTTCTTCCTTTTTCTACTTTTCATATGTTTTTTCGTGTCTTACCTTCCTACTATAGTACAATTACTATGATACATGTGGTTTGGCGCAACCCAGATTATTGCACAGACTATCAACCATCTCTGTAGAGTTTCAATCAACTTCCATTCACCATTCCTTCCAGGACTTATCCATTCAAGGTTTCCAACTGCACAACACCTGTCTCTATCACATGCTATATCACATAAGGTCCTAACCAATGCATTTGAAACTTCCCTGGATGTTTCATAAAATTACTTTCATAGAGTAATACCAAGTCTCCCACTTGAAACTTTTTCAGTTTATCGTGTCTATCATGCCATGCCTTCTCTCTTGCCTTTTGAACTTGCTAATGGAAAACTATGACAAACTAATATTCCTCAATATATACTAATTGTGATAGTCTCTCCTCTATTGCAATAGAGTTTGAAAGGCCAATGATCATTGCAATGTGTACAATAGGTAGAATAAACTCCATTGGCATCACTTCTTCTTTCCCATAGACCAACCTGAAAGGTGTCTGTCTTGCCAAATTTTTTCTTGTTTTACGATAGGCCCATAAAAATGTAGGAACTATTAAGTCCCAATCATCTCTCCCTACGTTGCATATCTTTGTCAAAGCATTCTCCAGGATTTTATTGAAAGTTTCCACTGTCTCATTGGCATGAGGATGATACAATGTACTCTTATGATGATGGATTTGAAACTCCTCTGTCAATGATGCAATTGTCTTATTTAGAAAGTGTGTTCCTTGGTCACTGAGTAATATGCGCGGACATCCAAATTGTGTGACAACATTTTCAAACAAAATTCATGCAACAGTCTCTGCGGTGTAGTATGTGACTCGTGCTTCTTCTGCCCATCTTGTGAAATACTCCATCGCAATGATTATGTACCTAGCCCATGATATTCTTCCTTGTTGGTTGATTGGCCCCACAAAGTCTATGTCCTATTTATCAAATACTTGCAAGGTAACCTATGGTTTTAAAGGAATTTCATCCCTCATGTATGGATTTCCCACTCTTTGAAATACATCGTATGAATGTAATTATTCCTTAGTGTATTTTTGAAGTGTTGGCCACCAAATCCCCGCGCAAAAAATATTTTGTGCAGTCCCTCTCCTTGCATAATGTCCTCCTACAATCCTGTCATGCGCTTATGTGAGTATCATCGATATTTCATGTTCCAACACACATCGTCTCAGTATTCCATCTATTCCATCTACACCTAACTTGTATAAGTTTCCTGCAATCAACTGATAGTCCGCCAATTTAACTACCAATAGTTTCTTCCATGCCACTTTCATGTATAATGGATCCATTCCTGTACTTAAAATCTCCACAATGTCTGAGAAATAATCATCCACCATTTTAACTGCAAATAGCGGTGCATATGGGAAGTTGTCATTTAAATTTCCTACATATTCTCCTGATAGTATGTGTGATAGATGATATGGTGTTGTATTCAACTTCCCTGGTTTCACCGCAACCTCAAAATCATATTCCTGGAACAACAGTATCCATATGCATATCCTCCCCCCAACATTGGATTCTTCACTAAGTATTTTAGTGCAGAATGGTATGTATACATATTAAAGTGAGAGCCCAATAAATAATGTATGGACTTTTGTAGCACATATAATGTAACATACCCAACCACCCACATGTCGGGCTATGCTACTTCAAGCTCACTCTCAGACTTCTTTCTCTTATAGATACCTTTCAAATTAATAAATATGCATAAAAGAAAGGAACTAAACGACATGCACAACAATAACCAGTAAGCATGCATATTCTAAATATTGAATTCAATGATAAATAAATACACATCGAAATAAATCATACACGAGAAAATAATACCATAACATAGAGAAATTATATTTTATAAAAGAAGACACTAACTGGTTGCAGACCAAGGACGTTCCACCCAACCGTAGACACTATTGTTCCAAGTCTCAAAAGAAATGTCACCCCCAAGCTAGGGCTATGAATCCACAAGGACAGTTCTAGAGTGTTACTTGGCTTCCAAAACCAGTCAGAACTCAAGCTCTCACAGGATTCCCAACACCCACAACAATCCAAATACCCAACTCTCTTCTACCCATCCTGCACAACCCAAGAGAATGGACCCCCACTCTTCTCTACCACACAGTCCCTCAGGCAGTCCTTCTCCTTCTAGGGATCCAGTGCAGCTAGTCCATAATATCCATGTTGGGACTCTCATGACTCACAGCTGTGAGAAAATATGGACACATGCCAAAGCATCTCAGACATGCAGGCCTCAAATCATGGCTGGATTACACCAACAATATCTACATCCAACAATACCATGGTTTCTCTTCAGCGGTTCATCCTCCTTTCCCAAGCCAAGACACAGATGAGGAAAGAGGAGTGAGTGTTTTTCGAGTAAATTATATGCTATCTATTTTGACATTAAATTGTCAACCCGAGGCTCGTAAGCTTCGAGGTGATAACACTGTATGTGCATGTCTAAATATATAATCTAACCTAGTCTAGACTCATCTAATTTAATGCCATCAACACACTCGGATAATAAAGATATTGAGTAAAATCTGAGTTGTAACACAATATGTGTGAAGATAAAAGGAAACAAATTGCTTATACATTCCTATCACTTTATTCTTCAATTAAATCCTATACCAGAATGAGGTCTGGAAAGTAGATTGGAATAAGGTTTGGAATATGAGTTGAGCAAATGAAAGAGTAATCTATTCTAAGATTCTGCATTAAACGTGCAATTTGACCATTTTGTTTTAAGAAAGACTATAATTGGATTAAGATCTACTTGAAAAGTGACAAGGTGAAATTATTATGAAATTTGAAACCAACTACAAACCTTGTACAAATAAATTTGAATCAACTCCTATCCTATCACTCTAATGATGGAAAATACTTTGTACAAAATTAATAATTCATGCAATCCTATAGACTCATAACTAGTACTAATTAAAAATCATATCTAGGACATAATTAAAAATCATAATTCAAAATCAACTTTGATCCTAGCATTCTAGTGTTGAAACTAAAGCGAACAATTTATATAAATCTACAAGAAGTAATTGACCTAATCTAATAAAGTAGATGTGGTTAAAATAAACACTACATAAGTGACCAGACTGTGGAATGATTTACAATTTTATGAGAATAAACAAAGAATTATGATAGCATAGGTAAACAACTTATAAACAATTAAATTGCAACCTGCATAACAAGATATTAGATATCAGAATATAAGCAAGTATGACAACTATGAATGTTCTGTGATATAATCGACATTTTATGAAATAGGGAAAGATTGCACAATTAGATAACTNATATATATATATATATATATATATATATATATATAGATATATATATCTATTAAGAAGACACAACTTGCACGGAGATAATTAAATGGATGAGTATAGATAATTAAATGGACAATTGTGAATACTCTGTAATAGAAATACAATTCCAAGGAGCAATCTGCAAGCTATATAAAAATATATACACAACAACACTATTTTAACAAGTAACTTGAAATTAGCAGGTGATGAAAGCTAAAGGAAAAAAATGAAACTATACAACAATATGAACAAGTTACCTAGACCACTGGTGGGCCCCCCAACGGTCGTGGCACTACTCCAATGCATGTTTCAGTCACAAACTTAGCATATCATTTTTATTAACATCAAAAACTGAGTTTTTACAGAGAAATTCAAGATAATGGTTGTATGTATATGTAAAATCTGTGTTTCTTCCTGGCATAGACAACAAGTATTCATAAAATTTTTACATAGCTGAGAGGTCGACCTTTGATCCTCTCATAATAGTATATGCATAGCAAAATCAGGTACATCATTAAACATCCAATTATGTTGAGGAATCTTCAGTAAATGCTTGAAATAGAGTGAGTAAATAGGCCATGGATCTTGGACATCTTCAATGGCTGGAAGCAAATTGTAGTAGGACACCGAGCAAGAGGGATCCCAAGTGAGAAAAACCCATGTGCTCGAATTTCATTATGGTGCCCCGAGATATGCAGATCGCCAACTCCTCTGCACTCCAAGTGTTAGATGGATTATTGGAGGGCCGGATCGAGGAACAAAAAATTCTCTCAATCTGTCCTCAATTTTAGGAAATGACACATATGGGACCTAATTGGGCATATTGGGCACAAAACCCATGTGCCATATTTTTATGATTCAACTTCCTCTTTCCATAAATTAAGCTCGAAGTTTTCCACCTGGAACAATGTCAGATGAAGGTCCGGATGGAAGGCCGGATCACATTTTTGACTTGTTGCAAGCAAACAAGAAACATTAGATCAATGTAACCATTCAACTTGTTGGTGCAATTATTTGCATAATATATTACCAAACATAAATTATCAACTGAGATCCGTAATCAGTAGAGTTGATGCACTATATGTGCCGATAACAGATAGGTTCCTATGTCTATTTATTATAGATTAGATAAAAAAACCATTTAGAAACCAACACTCTTTTAAAAAATAGCAATCTTCACACAATTTGAAAGATGGAAAGAAAAACTCATAAACAAGAAAAATATCTTGCTCAGGTGATGGAGATGTTCATTGATGGCTCATGAAAAGAAAAGATGAACTTTGATTCTATCTCCTGGAGCAACTAAACTAACAAGTGGGATGCTCCATTGAATCTCATGTATGGTGTTATACGGAGATCCAACTGTTCTTGCATTACCACACTTTGCAACAAATTCGAATAGTGAAATCAAACAAAATAACATGAAATCAAAATAACAAATACATGAAATGAAAATCTACACTAACAATTTACAATAAGCTTACCAAGCTGGATCGGTGGCACTTGCCAATGCCAACATGGAATCTTTAGATCACCAGATGCTAACTTCTACGAGAGACAAAATCACTGAATTCAAACTTGCATTAATCTTCAACAAGTAGGTTTAAAAAAGGAGTCTCTTTGTTAATCAAATCTACATAATAACAATTCTCCTCAAGAACCTATCATAATAATTCTCCCCTTAATCTACATAATAATAATTATTCCCCTTAATCCACATAATAATAATTCTTCCCCTCTCATGAAGAGAGGGCACTCTCTTTTATACATGAGATCTTTGAAAAGGAGATAAACATATCATAATTACAGATCCACTTTTCTCTCAACCAATTTCCCATTATTACAAAATATTATCCAGGATAATGAATATTTTGGCATCTGAATTTTGGGTTTGAGTGATGGTAATGAATATTTCCAGGATGGGATTTACATGAGTAACAACTGGCATTTTCTTATGGTTGGTTCTTGCGTGACAACCATGAATATAGAGAATGTTGGTTCTTGTGTAAGCAACATTCATTTCGTTATTTGTTCTCTTGTTGTTATGATAATAAAATGTTGGTTCTTGTGTAAACAACATTCATTTCATTATTTGTTCTCTTGTTGTTAAGATAATAATTTACCCATTTACTTGCTGGAATAAGAAAACATCACTAAGTATAAGAAATCCCTTTTGCATATTTGTGAATCATGCCAATATGTATATCAATGATTATGAAGCAAAGTGCAACAGAGTATCTTTGGAGGAAAAAAAAAATGTTGGTAAATGGTAAATGAGACGAGAAATGGAATGATGGTAGTGGAAAAATGGAGTGATGATAGTGAATATAGTTCCCCTACCCCCCAAATGAACTTGTTGCATGTCCGCATGCAACTGTGCATGGGTCATAGAAGTGAAAAGAAAAGGGAGCATGGTGAGGGAATTTTCCAAATTCATTCACTCTAGCATGTAAGGAATTGCATGATTAAAGTTTAGAAAATAAAATACCTCCACTTACCCAAAATGTTGATGAACTATGCAATAGGAATATGGTTGATGCGGCTACTGGAGCATGGAAGATGTCACTATTGTAGGATCATGTGAAAGGTGACTGTTGCTATAGCTGTGACTGTTGTAACTGCTGGATCAGAGAATGTGAAGTGGAAGAATCTAAACTACTGCTGATGAATCATGGAAAATAGGAAGTATGAAAGTGGAACTGTGGTACTCTCATATGGCTGGAAAAATACTGCTGCAACTACTGATGGAGTCATGGAAAGTGTATAGTCTTCGCCTGCTGCTAAAACCAATGGTACAATTCTAGTCATGCGAATGAATGTGTCGATGTCAAGCATGAAGAGAAGTCATTGGATTACCGACCATTGATGAATGTTGTTAACCAATGCGAGGCAACTCATCATTGATGTCAATGAGTGCCAAGGTACCCGAGTACATCTTACGAAGTGCGAATGAATGAGCTGATGTCAAGCCACTTGCAAGATATGACGATCAAGAGACATTGATGTATTCCCATGATTGTCAATGAGAGAACTTGCCATTAAGGCATTGCAAGATACCAGATATATAAAATATGCAGAACAGAAACGAAATGCTAGAAATAACAGAATAACAGTGAAATATCCAGCATAATCTTCACAATACACAGAAATGATATACGAAATAGAAACAGAAATAGCACTTGAACAGAAATAGCACTTGAATCAGATAGTAATGTTCACAGGCCTCTTCGAGGGGGCAACCTCCAATCGAGCAGCGCTCTGTTACAATAATATCCCAGCTAGGGTTCTCATACCCTCGACTCCTATTTATACTAAAAAGAAGCATCTAGAGGAAGATCCTTCTAGAAGAGGAAGCTTCTATTAGGTCTTCTTACATCCACCTTAT
>JASDQU010439604.1:0-21453 GCA_032191745.1 Picea mariana
GTTACATTCATTTAGAGTACAAAATATGTCTCTATCCTTAGCCATATTATAAGATGCTCCAGAATCAATAAGCCACTTATCAGAAATAGAAGTAGAAGGTGTATTGAAGGAGAAACCAGAAGTAGAAAGTGCATGTCCATGAGAAGAATGAGAATAAGTAGGATCAATACTGATGTTGTGCTTCTTCATCGTTGCTTCTAAAGCTGCCATCTTCTTGAAACATTAGGACTCATCATGACCATCTTTATCACAAAAGTTGTGATGTCTGTCAATCTTCTTATTTTTATATTTTGCTCCTCTATCTCCATTCAGAGAAAAAGTTGTATGAGTGGGTTTGGAACCCTTATATTGCTTGTTGTTGTGGCGAGGATGTTGCTTCTTGGAATTCTTTGGTTTTTCTTTCTGTTGGGAAACTAAGGCTTTGTTGGAGGTACCTGCAGTGTTGATCACTCCAATTTGTACACACTTATCTTCCTATCTAATCAAAGCAGCACAAAACGACTCAAGAGTGGGTTTTTCATAAGCTTTCCCTAGAGCCCTACTTGATCACTTTATGTGCGGCAGCAACCAACAACCTTTTGTGTTGACCACCCTGTCTCCATACAGGCTTACTTACGAAACTTAAAGATTGGATCCTAGAGCCTCTCTCATGGCATAAAAGGTAGATACAAACATAGAATATGCACTACCTAGCTAAGAAAGAATAAGATAGATGAAATGATCTTCCTCCATTTTTATCTTACATTCTTCACATAAAATTATGAGTGTTTTAAACCTAGATAGATAGTCTCCAAGGCAAGAAAAATCACTTGGACTCAAGGTCAGTACTTGATTTTCTAACTATTGCGCTCGAATAATATTGAGTTTACCAAACACAGATTCAATATTGTCCCAAGCTTCTTCAGGGTCATCAATTACTTGGAGGTGGTATTTTAAATTAGGAGAGATGGACATTCCGATTAGTCCACATGCTTCATCACTCCTATTAGACCATTTGGATTTCTTATCATCATCAATGGGTTCTTTTTCCTTTCCCAAGGTAATCTGGTACAAGCCTTTACTTCTTAATAAATATTCCATATGAGATTTCCATTGGAAGTAGTTGTTGTAGGTAAGAAAGACATTACTTGTAGAAGCCATATTAAATATGCATATAATACGGATTTAAAAACTGAACCTGATGTTTTGTATGGAAAGATCTCGAAAATTTATGTGGTTTTAATAAAAACGACACTGAAAACGGACTTCCGATGTGAGAGTTATGCCATTTAAAACAAATGCATAAATGGTAACCAAATGACCACGTGATAGTGTAAGTTTCTTTATGAAGTGACCCACTTTTATAAAGAGAAGTGGGGATCACTTTTACAATGAAGTTACTTTATAACAGAAAAGTTGCATGCAAAATAAATAATTCCAAAATATTAAAGATACTTATAGTGATTCACTTTTATACTTGAAGTGAAATACACTTTACAATTTTAGCATGAACTTTTTCAAAAAAGTAACAAAAGAGAGACTTGAACTCAGGAGTTATCACTTAATAAGGCAAGTTTTAACCAAATGGTATAGCAAAACATATTCTAATGTTCATAAGGAGGATTGGGGTTGTTGTTGTTGTTGTTGTTTTTGTTGTTGAAGATGACCTTGGAGAGCATGCTAAAAAAAAATCTTTTCACACAAGAAAAAAATTTCGCTTCTCGATAACAACAAGGGTTAGATCTCGGTTAGCTTACCTGGAAGATGCACATTTTCCTATCTATTTATGATTTTTTGAGATCGCACAGGGTACGGGGAAAAGAGAATACACAGATATAAAAGAGTAGCAACCTAGAAACAAATAATATCAAACCGAAATAAAACCAAAATAAAACTTTGCAGAAATTAAAAAAATGCGTATTCAGGCTTTATACCTTCGGATTTGACTGTAATGGTCGTATATTGGGAAAACGGAAACCTTTTCGAGTGAAATGAAAAGTGTTCCTGACTGAAATGAGTGCTCTAGATGCAATGGAACATTCCTCTCATCCCATAAATGTACGAAAATGATAGAAAATGGAGATGAGGCAACTCGGCTTCACGATCTTGATCTACAACAGGAGCGGGTCTTCAAACAGGATATGATACCATGTTCAACAACACAGGTATTCCAAAAGAAGATGAAAACCTTCAATAACCACTCACATAACCAGATCAAAGATCAACACACCAATTTTTTCACGTGGTGAAACCCCTACGAGGAAACATCCACGACCCTAGCCAACGCGACCACTTGGAGCAGTTTATTAATGCAAAGAAAAAGATTACAGAGAGATTTTACAAGAGAGTTTCTCACAATCGATCATCGGAAAATGACCCTCCATGCTCTTTAAATAGAGATCATGGACCAATCGGGTGTCAAGCCACAGATCAATGGCCGTTAATATCGAGGAGAGTATGAACCGTCAAATCACTCTATGTCGGGAACATATTGTGACTGTCGGATTTCCTAACTACAAATGCATTCTAATGCATACTAAAGAAACACACTAAGAAACATACTTGTACCTAATGACACATTAGACCAAGTAGATCTTAACTAACTCCTAAGTGTCTAAATATCCTAACAATTTTCTCTCACGTCAATCGATATTTCAACTTTGACTCAAACACGAAATACGACCTCTGTGCTGCCATACTGTTAATTTCATTTAAGGAATTTTTCTCCTATAACTAAGGTATAAAAATCACTTTTAAAAACACTCTCTTAAACTTTCTTGATGCCTAGAATTATCCTTTGAGCCTTAAGTTTAAAATATTGATTCTATCTTTGATAGTGAAAAAATATTCAATACACAAAGTAAGGTTATTTTTATCTTTCAGTTGGCAACTCCACCATAGATAAACTAGCCCAGTACAACTTGAAGAAATATGTGCACAAAAATGCCCCACATGATGAAATATTTAGGGGATTCAAGTCTTATGAAGAAGTATTGAATAGAGTTCAAACCTTGTCTCCAGATCAACATGCCATTTTCTTCAGTTTTCAAAGGCACAGATGAAACAACTTGCCAAAAGTATTATAGGGAGAGTCAATAGCCACTTCCTCTACACAAGGAACTGTACCTTCGGGTTTTGAGACAGGGAACTCCGATAAATAGGATACTAAATAAAACCCAAAGAACATTGAATCTTTAACATCATGATTTGGAAGCTTCAATATCAAATCTACTAGGCCTTCAGGCAAAGGTTCAGTTCGAAGCCTTTCTGAAGAAAGGACATGATACATCTGCTTCTACTCCAACCATCTCTGCGTCCAACACTGTTGAGAAACAACTATCTAAGGAGATAGGTACCCCTATCACTTTGTTGACACCGTTGTAGTCTAGTTTCAGAAATCTGAGTTTCGAAGTCATTTTTATAGATGATCTCACCCCAATTGCACCCGAATATATGCCTCCTTTAGACTTGTTCTTCAACAAGGAAAGGAGGGCTATAGTCAAATGAGAAACACATCATAAAGATGTAGAAATAGTCAAAAGGAAAAGAATGGTGTGCGATGGACTGAAACGAGATGATTTGAAATTCACTAAGGAAATGGAAGGTTCATTAGGTGCCTTTGCCACGGAAAATCGATGCTTTGTAGAAAATCTAGTCGAGCAGCCAAAACAGAGAAACCAGTTGGTAGAGAAACTTAAAAATAAAATACAAACAACTAAGAAGGTTGTTCAAAACAGGATGAGTCGAGAGTTCAAGCAGATCAGAGCATATGATAAACAACAAATTCAACAGCTCCAAGCCAACTTTGGTGAGCTCCAAAGGAATTCACAGTTCAATAAAGGACTAATCACCTAACATGCTGATCTCATAAAGTAATTGCAATATAGGTTGGATTTGACTGAAGGTACTTCAATAGAAATATCATCTTTTAAGACTCAGACACTAGAGATAAGTGAAAAACTAGAAACAACCCAGCAATACCTCTTCATGAAGGTCAATGCCATCCAAAAATGCTATCAGGTAGTAGACCTCTCACTAAAGAATATCTATATTAAAGAAATATAATCTCTCTCTGCTCGAGTTAAGTTTCAAGAGGACGTCTTATTGGTACCAAAGGATGATGTCTCAGATGTTCATCGGATTTCCCTTTCATAACAAAAAAAAGGTGATATGGCTTTGAAGGTTTGGGAAACAAATCTAACAAAGAGAAAGAGAATTTCCAGAGAGGTAAATGAAGCTTGTCTAGAAGCATTGACATCACTAGACAAAGGACTAATTTGTTTTGAATATAATGTTATTTCCGAAGCCCTGGGTCAAATTGATATAGCAAAGAATTAGTATAATTCTAGAACAAGCAAAGAAGAAGCTTTGATGGCCATCCAAAAAATGAATCAAATTTATATCCTTCAAATAGATAAATGGATAGTAAATCCAATCTTATAGTTACAGGTCACATCTCAAGGAGTGAAAAGGATACAAGAAAATTTGCCTCAGATAGAGAGGAAGCTATATACTTTCGAGGTGAAAGAAGCAACTGAGCCTTCAAGGTTACTGGTGCAGTTAGTGAGTAAATGCATCCAATGTATTGAGTATGGGAAAACAAGAAAATCCATAAACAAGTAAGGAAATATGCACTTACTACTCACATATTTGAAGATCAGATGACAGTTATATCTAGGCCAAACAACAAGGGAAAGAAGCGTTTCCACCAACAGATGAAGAGACAGAGGAGAATGCTAATGGAACTCTTCATTTTTTCCTTTTTGTTTCCTTATTAAAAAATATTTGCTATTTTTAGTTATAAGAAGTCCAACCATTTTGGGTTGAGACAGTTTGTATAAATACATAGACTCAAGATCTATCATGGGATGCTTCTTGTTGATTGTAATAGAGAAAAATCTCCTTATTGAGTATTAATACAAGTGCAGACAAAGATTCCAAGTTTTGTTTAGTTTGGGTTATGTGTTTCTTCTGCTCTTCCATATCTCAACATTTTTTTTATGGATTTCCTTGGTAAATGTTTGATTCCAATTTAGTACAACAACTATTGTAATCATATTGCATCAGTAATTTGTTAAGCAAGCATTTTTTCCTCTACATTTACTATGAGTAAATCAAGACCTGCGAGCTATGTGGATTACTGTATTATATACTTTATTCAAGGTTACACTTTCTATTTTATTCTACTACAACAAGGTGATACTCTTCAACAATTGATGCCTTACTTTGTTTCACAGTTTTGTAGTTTTCATTCACATCATTCGATATTTCAAATTTGACTCAAACACAAAATATGGCCTTTGTGATGCCATACTATTAATTTCATTTAAGGAATTTTTCTCATATAACTAAGGTAGAAAAAACACTTTTAAAAACAATCTCTGAAACGTTTTTGATACCTGACATTATCCTTTGAGCCTTTAGTTTTCAGGACCAACATCTTTTTGGCGCCGTTGTCGGGGATGGAGAAACAAATTTATTTTTCCCTAGGAAAGAGACAAGGTAAGATTCTATCTTTGATAGTGAAAAAATATTGAATACACAAAGTAAGGCTATTTTTATCTTTCGCTTTGCGACTCCACCACAGATAAACTGGAATTCGGTCGAAAGAATACCAGAAAGATTCCAGACGATAATCAAACCACTCCTGTATCATATCCCGAAAGGTTTTTGAAACCAAAGGGATACCTCAAAACGACTACCGCATCGGCAGATAAAAAATACCAAACCAAAGTAGGTCAAGTCAATACTAAGATTCTGGTTGAATAACTAACCCGTGTAGGGAATTTTAAATGAACACCCTCTGCGGAGGTGTCACCTACTAAACCCGAAGGAAGTTATACACAAAGTAAAGACTAATATTGACACGACTGATACTCCTAACGGTTAGAACAAAAGATCCCTCTCTATACCCACTTTCGTTAATATCCTGTCTACCCCATCTTTACCCGAAGTAAAGGTATCAATTCTCTGAAACCCTGGAGAACATATTTTATACCCTGATTCGTCCCCTACCGGTTCACTTACTTATACATCTTGTAAGTCTGAAAAAACCAGTCAACGTTTCCCTTTTCCTACTCTTCTATACTTTTCATCTCCGAATGACCTTTTTCTAGATTTTCATTCGACACATCCTGAAGAAGTTGAAAGGTCGTCACTTTAGTCCCTCAAAGTTTTTGAAAACCCTCTTTTCTCCCAAAGTCTATCCTCTAGACTTCCAATGGCTACTTCTAGAGGAGGTGGTGCCAAAGGTGGAGGAGCAGGTGGACAAGGTCAAGGATAACCCCCACATCCTAGAATGTTTTCCAAGGTAGCAGCCAGATACACTCCCTTGGTCCTCCCTGCTATCTTGCATGATTTTCTTGAAAATTATATTAAGAACTTACCAAAATTTATAGGAGAAGGATATTTAACCACCATAGAGAACATAGCCTTTTTTAGTCAGTTTGACGATATCCTTGGCATTAAGAATGACGATGTTTAATCAAGATTTTTAATGCAAACCTTCAAAGGACAAGTAATAACATGGTTTCGGGGACTCTCGATAGGATCCCTACAGTCATATGATGAACTAGAAAATTCTTTTTTAAGACAGTGGGGAGAACAGAAAGACCATCTATATTATTTGATTGAATCCAGGGTTCTAATAAAAAGGAATTCTGAGTCAGTTCTCAAATTTACTCAGAGTTTTAACAAACTATACCATAATATCCCAGCCGAATTTAAACCCTCTTAGCCTGCGACAAAGGTAACTTTCACAGGGGATTTTTAACCAAACTTTGCCCTGCTCTTAAGAGAAAGAAGATCTGCCACTTTTGTAGGAATGCAATATGATTCCATAGAAATCGAATCAAATATGATGGCATCTGGTAAATTAAAATCCAAGGTTGAGACAGGAACCAAAGCACCTAAACATTTCAGGGAACAAGCAGGACCCTCCGGATCTGGGAAGTCTGCGGAAGAAAAAATGGATGAGATGGCTAATATAATCAAAGATTTTTCAAACAAAATATATAGAATGGAACTAGACCAAGCCAAACCTGATCCATTTGCTAGAAATCAGTTCAGAAGAAATCCTAACCCCCAGACACAACAAATACAAGTTAAAAATGAGGATAAAAATATACAAGCTCCTTTTAAAACAATTTTTTTTATGCAAAGGGATGATATGAAAAACTATGAGGGGTTAGAAGAGGATCTAAACAACCTTAGTGATGATGAATAGGAGCCTCATTTAACTAGACAAGATTATGAAAAGTCTCTAGACCTAGAAACCATGTTTAATAATGAGGAAAGTATAAATAATTTGGGAGAAACTACATATCAAGGGATCGTTGACTCCATAATAGCTGAACTTCAACATAAGTACAATTTAAGGCCCAGATAAAAAAATGCTACAAACGTTCCACTGAAAAAT
This sequence comes from Picea mariana, assembly GCA_032191745.1. Lineage (NCBI taxonomy): Eukaryota > Viridiplantae > Streptophyta > Pinopsida > Pinales > Pinaceae > Picea > Picea mariana. The sequence goes on from JASDQU010439604.1 coordinate 7,397, forward strand.
ATTTTATCAATAAATAAAGAAAATGAGGCATCTACTACTAAACCACTAGTTGAAACACAAGTTGCTCGGACCAAAATGATCGAAACAAGAGAAACAAAAACTAAGAAAACAAATAATATTGAAGATCAAGATCCAAACAAAGAAATCAAAAAAGAAACTGGAGGTTTTAGTTTAGAAAATGAATTAAATAAAATTAAAATCCCCATGCGCCTGGTTGAGCTTTCCAAGAATCCAATTTATAAAAACAGATTGCCAAAATGATAAATTTTTATGATGTTGAATGTCACACAGATGTTATCAATCTACAAGATGAAAGACCTACGATTATGGTTGGTTTGCACATCGAAAAAACTAAGGATTATGTTGCTTTGTTTTATATTACATTAACTGTGCATGACCACTTACTTCACAATTGCATGTTAGATTTTGGGGCCTCCCACAACTTGATGCCTAAAATTATCATGGAAAATTTGGGCCTTGAAATCACTGGACCTTATCAAGACTTATACTCATTTGATTCTAGAAAGGTTAAGTGTCTTGGCATGATCAAAGATTTGGTAGTGAATCTCACACAGATTCCTATAAAAAGTATTCTTATGGATGTAGTCGTTGTTGATGTCCCTGATAAGTATGGAATTCTTTTATCCAGGTCCTGGGGCACAAAATTAGGAGGATCACTTCAAATGGACATGACTTACGCCACGATCCTGATTTTCGATGGAAAATTTACTTGAATGTACAGAGAGACTAGACTGGAATATACTATAAGTGACCCCCAAAACCCAAACAATTACCCAGTCTATGTCTTTGATCAGGATTTAGGAAATTGTATTTTATCAATAGATGATGACTTTGAAGAAAGTACAGAAGAAGAAAACAAAAAGAATAGAAAAAACAAAGAAAAGTGTAAATAGTATAGGAGTATGGAAAATGTTTTTTAATGGCACATCATCCTGTGAAGCAGCAGGGGCTGGAGTGTTATTCGTAGTGCTAGGAGAGGAGTACGTTATCCCTTTTTCATACCGATTATAGTGGGAAATTTATAATACAAATAATTTATGTGAGTATGAAGCTCTAGTTTTAGGATTAGAGGCTGCTAGAAAATTAAAAATTGAACATCTAATAGTCTATGGTGATACAGAGCTTATTGTAAAACAAATAAAGAAACAATATCAAGCTAAACATCCAAGTCTAAGGTCATACAGAAATTGGACTTGGGATTTGATAGGGAATTTCTTCTCATCCTTTAATATTCACTACATTCTCAGAATCGAAAATCAGCAAGCAAACTCTTTAGCCAAAGAAACGACAACATTTGTACATCCTACCGTCCTAAATCTGAAATATCATATTGAAATGAGATGCATACCTTCAATCCCAAATAATTTTCAGCACTGGAAAGTCTTTGAAGATGATGAGCAAATTAAACAGTTCCTGGAAATGGTTGACGAGTTCTTTGAGACTAGTATAGATTAGGAGAATCAGAATGATCCTATCTGGATTATGCAGGAAGGTGAATATCCTGAAAATGTTCCAGGATAAGATTGAAAATCATCAAATGCTCGTGCTTAAGAATAATCACATTCCCAGAGGTCTAATACCCTTAGAAAGATTTTTTGACCAAGATGATATACCCTTAAAACATACCTTATGACCTCATCCTGAAGAGGTTGAATATTGTAATATAGGAACTAAACAAGATCCTAAATTGGTCAAGATATCTAAGTACCTTCCAGCCCAAGCAAAGAATAAGTATGTTGAGTTACTTAAACAATATAAAGACGTCTTTGCATGGTCCTATGATGATTTAAGAACTAATGATACCTCTGTAATTGAACATAAGATTCCTTTGAAGCATGGTATCAAACCTTTCAGGAAAAAGATGAGACAAATAAATCATATCCTCTTTCCAGTAATAGAAAGGGAATTCAAAAAACTTCTCGATGCAAAGATTATCATTCTGCTTAGGTACTTAGAAGGTAGAAAATTTGGTACCCGTCAGGAAGAAAAGTGGAGAAATAAGGCTTTGTGTATATTTCAAGAATTTAAACTGGTCATCCCTCAAAGACAACTACCCACTGCCAAAATTCGATCATGTCCTAGAAAAGGTATTTGGAGCCAATAGAATGTCTATGATTGATGGTTTTTCCATATACAACCAAATTTCTGTACACAAAGATGATAAATAAAAGACTGCGTTTACCACTCTGTGGGGAACTTTCATGTATGATAAAATGCCATTTGGTTTGATGAACGCAGGGGCCACTTTCCAAAGAGTGATGGATATAGATTTCATCAGTGAGAGAGATAAATTTGTTGTTATTTACTTGGATGATTTAACATTCTTCTCCAATTCCGATGCAGAACATTTGGTTCATCTCAAACAAACCTTCGAGAAATACAAAAAAAATTGGTTTGTCTCTTAACCCTAATAAGTCACATTTTTCTATGAAAGAATGCAAGCTTTTGGGTCATATAGTTTCGAAGGATGGTATCAAGGTTGACCCTAAGCGATTTGAGGCTATTGACACCATAAACATTCCTAGAAATAAGAAATAAATCCAGTCGTTTTTAGGGAAGATAAATATTTTGAGAAGATTATCCCTAACTTTGTTGAAATTGTCAAACTTATCACAGATATGGTGAAGAAAGACAGTGAAATGAAATGGACTACAGAAGAAAAAGCATCATTCGAGCGAGTTAATAAATCTATAAGCGAAGCACCAGTGTTAGATAGTCTAGACTATACTAAGGAATTCCCGTTCTTTTCTTTCGCATATGAACATACTATCTCAAAGGTAATATTGCAAAAGAACGAAGAAGGTTTCAAGCAATCGATAGCCTTTTTCAGTAAAATTCTCGGTGACACCGAATTGAGATATGATATATTGGAAAAAAAAGCGTACGTAATGGTGAAAGCTCTCAAATATTTCAGGACATATGTATTGCACTCCAAAATAATTGTTTATGTGCCAACAAGCTCTATCAAAGATATCTTGGTACAACTAGATAGTGATGGTAGGAGAGGTCAGTGGTTAGCTAAAATTCAGGAGTTCGATCTTGAAGTAAAACCGGCCAAGCTAGTCAAAGGTCAAGGCTTGGAAAAATGGTTAGCATAATCAAATTTCATGGCACTCGAGATAAATCACCTAGAATCACATGGATATATCCAAGACATAGAGAAACTTGATGACCAAACCCCTACAGTCCAGATCAAAGATAAAAAAAATTTGTCTGATTGGTATCATGATATTGCTTCATACCTCCTCAGCCTTCAGTGCCCGAGTGACATAACTTCCACAGCAATAACATTGAAGCTACACACAGTTAAATACTGTATTATTGAAGGTCAATTGTACTGGAAAGATCCTGTAGGTTTCTTGCCACATTTTTTAACAGAACTGGAAATAGAGAATGTCATAAATGAATTTCACGAAGGAGTGTGTGGAGGACATCATGCTTGGAGGGAAATGACCTACAAGATTGTAAGAGCTGGATATTATTGGCCAAAGTTATTTACTGATGTGAATGCCAAGGTCAAAGCCTGTAATCCTTGCCAACTGTTCTCTGGTAAACAAAATATCCCTGCAATTCCTTTAGTCCCAGTCAAAACAAAGGCTCCTTTTCAACAATGGGTTCTAGACTTCATTGGAGAAATCCACCCACAGTCAAGTGCCCAACATAAATGGATTTTAACTGCTACCAATTATTTCACAAAATGGGTTGAAGCCATTGCAACTCAGAATGCCACAGATTCAGTAGTTATAAACTTTTTGGAAGAAAACATCCTATCAAGGTTTGGTTTCCCTTGAAAAATAGTCACGGACAACGCCCAATATTTCAAATCTATGGAAATGGCAATTTTTTGTCAAAAATATAATATTGTGTTAGGACATTCTACAGTTTCTTATCCTCAAGGAAATGGGTTGGTCGAATCGTCCAACAAAATTTTGATGAATATAATCAAGAAAGTGTTGACAAAGAATAAGAAGGCTTGGCACGTTCACCTAAAGTACGCCTTATGGGAAAACCAAATCAGCACTAAGAAATCAATAGGTATGTACCCTTTCCAAATGGTTTATGGTACTAATGTTGTCCTTCCTATCAATCTCTCTCTTCCTGTGATGAATTTGTGGAAAGACACAAACGAAGAGCCAAATGACGTAACGAGGAGGATAAACCAAATAATCGAAGTCTAGCAAAACAGGGCCGGAGTTGATGACAAAATCCAAAACTACCAAGCTAATATGAAAGACCTTTTCGATAAAAAAGTTAAAGACAAGGAGTTTCTTCCTGGTGATCTAGTTTTAAAATGGGATGCTAGAAAATAAGATGCAGGAAAAGACAACAAGTTTGATCATCTCTAGTTCGTACCATTCCGGCTTGCAGCTATAGAGGGAACGAATTCCTTCCTACTGGAAAATCTTGAAGGAAAAACTTTTGACGCCACTATCAACGGGCGTTATCTAAAACATTTTATGCAATAATAATGTTTCACATTACCATTGTATATACCGGTTTGGTTTCTCATTTAAATTTTCAATTTCATTTCCTTTCGTAAATTATCTAAATTTTACTTTTTCGTTGTAAACAAACCCAGTCTTAATCGATATAATAAAATAAAAATATAAAGTATCTGTACTCCATATGATTTCTATTCTACGGAATTATCTAACTTTTCCTACCTTGGTCTCATGCAGAATACTTACTATCATATGAGAAATGAGGAGGTATCAGAATCTAATGCTCAGTTTTCAAAATATTTGTTTTCTCTCAAAACAGGTGACGATTTAATAATTGGTTTGATTGAAAATGTAAATGAAATCTGACGTATGAGCTTATATACTTATTATTCAAGATAAAATTCTAAAGAAATTTTATTGTATTTAAACAAGGTTCCACTGATGTAAATATAAACACTTGATCTAATATCAGAAAATTATAAATCTGCAAATGGATCCCGGAGCCTTATCTGAATCGAATAAAAAAAAAAAATAATAATAAAAAAGGGTTAGAAAGAGAAGCTTGATAATCAAGAAGTGAACTTGTGTGGAAATAAAATTATTTTGCATCAAACCCTCTGAGTCCTCGTTCTATTTCATTTTTCCTATCTTCGATCTTTTACTCTATCTTAATTTTCACTACCTAAGTCTTCATAGAAAGAAAGAATTTTGTCTTGACTCGGAAAACTTAAAAACATATCTTCAAAATAAGATTAGGTGAAAATCTTTATGTTCCTCTAATTTTAACTGAAATAAAGTATGTCTATGCTAATCCTGATAACTTTAGCTCTTCTAACAGATTTTAACTGATTAATTCTCTCAAGGCTAATCCATGGAAAATAAAAATTCCCCATAAGATCTTCCCTATAGGAAGATATGTATTGAAGATCGGGAGAGATTTAGTTTAGAGTACAATAAAAAATTGTTGGCAGACCTTCATTGTCAAATCTTAAGAAGATATCATCCCTTGTATGATACATACAAATTGATTGCCCCAACTTTGAAATTATAAAAAATATAAGACAAATGGTGAAAGGAAATTCATAAAATGATTGCCCTCATCTAGTCCAAGACAAATGGTGAAAGGAAATTTGTAAATTGATTTCCCCTATTTTGTCCAAAAGAGAGGATGAAAGGAAATTCATGTAATGATTGCCCTCATCTCAATAAAATGCAAAAATTCTAATTGAAGTGGTGAAAGGAAAGTCAATGGGAGATGTAGATAAATTCATTGGAGTATTGAACAAGCTCACTAGCAGTGAAGCAATATTTATGATATATGTAAGGCCGTCATACATGTATAAACATACTCTGGTATCTATTTCTCTTTTCAATAATATTTACACTCTAAACTGACAAGGGATTCCCTGAATAAATTGTTTAAATTACTTTGCCTTTATGCGAATGAAATCAACCAAAGTTTGATACTTCAGTTAAAGTTGTTTTGATTATCTAAAAAAAATCCAAACTCATTTTCAGGAAAAGGAAACTATTAATAGCCTAACTTGAGCTCAAGAATTGATTGTGTTTTGAAGGTTTTCTGAGACTCGGTTGAAGTCCATTTTTTTCTCTGTATGATGTTTCCCCAAAGGTGTTTTCCAAAAATACAATGATGACTCCATTTACCCAATAAAGGCACTTGGTATATTGTTCTTCCATGCCTCGCAGGGAGACGTGATCCCCAGATGGAGCCTATGTTGGAACACATATAATATTAAACTTTGAACTTTACTTTCTCAACTTCATATTTCCCAAACTGGCGACTCAGAAATCAAATTTCGATGTTTAAATCAAATTTATTTCCGGTCATAAGGCGCGCACGATATTCGTCATTGATGAAGTTCCCTCGTTTGATCGAACGATCCCCTTTTTCCCTGAGTTTTGGAGCCGTCTGATTGTTAAAGAGTTGAATCACTAAAGGTCACTTCGGAGCTTCGCACTTTGGGAATTTCGATAGATCTTCACAATAAAAGTCTTGAAACTCGAAAGTGTCCGTTATCACATTTTCATAAACCTTTAAAATACACAAGTCATAGTACACATGTATCTTTTGAGTATCCCCTGGGTTAACACGTGTCATCCATTTTCGACATTTTCATCTAAAGATTCATACGATTCTAAGTAACACGTGGCACCCCCGGGTCTCGACAGGTCATCGAGAATGACGTCATCTTTGACACATCACTACGGGAGATGGCCTTTCGGAAATATAACATAAATCTAACTCGCACATCCACGAAACATTGAAATGCCAAAATGTTAAATCTTAATTAATTAAGTTAAACTTAGTCAAAGGATAATTAACGACTTCGTGTTTCAGAGTTTGGATGTTTACCCTTCATAATATCGTAAAATATCCGAAGTCTGAACTTCCGAAACACTTGAACTTAAATGTCATTAATTAAAACTAAAAGCGATTATCAAATAATTAATCTTTTCACAGTTTTAGGTTCCGAGGATTTCTTCTTGAGCTTCATTTAAAAATCCCAAAGTTGAAATACCCAAGAGAATTTAATGTTAAACACGATTAATTAATATTTTAAGAGAGATTATCTCATAATTAACCTATCACGAATTCGCGATTCGAGAAATTTCAATTTTTTTTCATCTAAACCTCCCGAACACGAACCGACGATATTAATGGAATTTATGACAAATCAGTGGTAATGATTTTTTAGCATAGATTGCAGATCGCTAGGTATAATTTCTCATTAATATTAATAAATTTGTTGTCAGTGAAGGTATACTCTAATCAACGCACCTGATGTGAGTAAAATGTTTGATTTTGAACTTCATTTTCACCTCTCGCAGAGTAGTAAGTTTTATCTAACTGAGAAACTCACACATTCTCCTGCAATAGGTAACTCCGTTTCGATTCTAGCAATATCATGGCACCACAAAAGATGAATAAGAAGACTAATGTAGCTGGTGAAGGTTCAAACCCGAATGCAGATGTTTTGTCAGATACCACACAACGAGCTATAGATACTATGAAATCTTGGACACAGGTGTTCGAGATTATAGAACATGAGGTTATAAATTGTCCAGATGATTCTGGCGATCAAGCAGACGATACTCACAGAGATAAACTTAGAATTATATCCCAATCCGAGATTCACAAGATAGTTGCGTGGTGAAGTATCATGCCATATAATGACATGATAAGTTGGGCCTTGGAAAATGCCGATGTTCAAAACAGGAGCATTTTCAACTCTCAAAAGGTCGTTGTTGGGTATTTTAGACCATAACACATACAAGTAATGTATAAACTATCCCCTGATTTTAAATATAATTTCAATGCTATATTCATGCTAGAATTTGAGCAACAGGACTGTATATAATATGATAAAATATATCCTAATATAATCAAGTCCTGGTGGGGGCACTCGGAGAAATTCAGAGCCGACGCTCATGGAATTTATGCCACAACGTATTTAGATACTCATATTATTTATGTGGCTATGATGATCTGTCCTCTATTCGGGAAGAAGAGTCCCACTCATTTCCCAGTGGGCTGGGTGTCAATTATGCATGAGGTGGCTGAGGGCTACTCTTTTAACCGGGACAAAATTTTATCAGACAATTTGGCTAAATAAATCCTAGAATACAAATTGGAAAAGTCAAAGGAGCAACATGCCCATTTCTATATGTCTGCATATATCATGGATTCCATTTGCTTCTTGATCCCTTTTCCACTGATGAACTGGAGCTAGATCCCGACCAGTGATGAACCGATTCACTTCTATCACTCCAAACTATGGGAAGACAAGGCTAAATATTTCTGCTATGAAATTTGCCATCATGTAGTGGTGTCATTCCATATATCTTTATATGGTTTCCCACCCCCTCGAATCTCAGACATAATCTTGGGAAACCAGGGAAAAATAGAAAATTGGTACATAGAAGAAAATTTTTCTTACATTAGGGTTTTCAGATGCTCAGTCCCTCCCCATGCTCTCCCAAGGTTTTTACCAGACTGACTAGTATCTCGAGAAGTAGCTTATCAAATAGGGATAGGGGGCATCAACAAAGAGATTAAAGAGGCCCAAAAAAAGGTATGGCCTACCTTCCCCATACAGGTTAGTATGTTTTCATTATTAGACTTTGGCCACTCCAAAGTGGAAGATGTAGCTCTGGAGGACGTCAAATTGGTTGACATCGATTTAAAAAGGAATGACCCACAAAATCATGGAAAACCACCTGGCCCAATAAAACTTGAAGAAATATGTGCATGGAAACTCCCCACATGATGAAATATTGAGGGCATTCAAGTCTTATGAAGAAGTATTGAATAGAGTTCAAACCTTGTCTCCAGATCAACAGTCCAGTTTCTTCAGTTTTAAATGCACAAACGGAACAACTTGCCGAAATTATTACAGGGAGAGTCAGTAGCCACTTCATCTACACATGGAAATGTACCTCAGGGTTTTGAGACAAGGAACTCTAGTAAACATGATAATAAAGAAAACCTAAAGAACACCGAAGATTTAACTCAGGAATTGGAAGCTTCAGTATCAACTCTACTAGGCCCTTAGGCAAAGGCTCATCTCGAAGCCTTTCTGAAGCAAGGACATGATACATCTCCTTCTAATCCAGCCACCTCTGCGGCTAACACTGATGACCAACAATTATATAAGGAGATAGGTACCCCTATCACTTCGTTGACACCGTTGCAGTATAGTTTCAGAAATCTCAATTCTAAAGTCATTTTATAAATGATCTCACCCCAATTGCACTCGAAGATATGCCTCCTTCAAACTTCTTCTTCAGCAAGAAAATGAGGGCTATAGTCAAACGAGAAACACATCATAAAGATGGAGTGATAGTCAAAAGGAAAAAAATGGTGTATGATGGACTAAACCAAGATGATTCAAAATTTGCTAAGGGAATGGTAGGTTCATTAGGTTCCTTTTTCGTGACCAATCGGTGGTCTGTAGAAAATGTGGCCAAGAATCTAAAACATAGAAACCAGTTGGTAGATCAACTTAAAAATAAAATACAAAAAACTGAGAAGACTATTCAGAATAGGATGAGTCGAGACTTCGAGCAGATAAAAGCATATGATAAACAACAAATTCAACAACTCCAATCCAACTTTGATGAGCTCCAAAGGAATTCACAATTCAATCTCAAGAGAAGCTTTCTCATCTCGAGTTAAGTTTCAAGAGGTCGTCTTATTGGTACCAAAGGATGATGTCTCAAATGTTCATCGGCTTTCTCTTTTAGAACAGATAAAAGGTGATATGGCTTTGAAGGCTTGGGAAACAAATCTAACAGAGAGGAAGAGACTTTCCAGAGAGGTAAATGAAGCTTGTATAAAAGAATTGACATCACTAGATAAAGGAATAATTGATTTTTAAGGTAATGTTATTTCCAAATCCCTAGGTCAAATTAGTATAGCAAAGAATCAGTATAATTCCAGAACAAGCAAAGAAGAAGCTTTGACGACCATCCAGAAAATGAACCAGATTGACCTCCTTCAAATAAATAAATGGATAATAAATCCAAGCTTATAGTTACAGGTCGTATCTCAAGGAGTGAAAAGGACACAAGAAAATTTGCCTTAGATAGAGAGGAACATATACACTTTCGAGGTGAAAGAAGCAACTGAGCCTTCAAGGTTAGTGGTTTAATTAGTGAGTAAATGCATCCAATGTATTGAGTATGGGAAAACAAGCACATCCGGAAACAAGTAAGGAAACATGCACATACTACTCACATATTTGAAGATCAGAAAACAACTTTATCTAGCTAAAGAATGAGGGAAAGAAATGTTTCCACCAACAGATGAAGAGATAGAGGAGAACTCTAATGGAACTCTTCATTTTTTACATTTTGTTGCCTTATTAAAAAATATTTTCTATTTTTAGTTATAAGAAGTCTAACCGTTTTGGGTTGAGACAGTTTGTATAAATACATAGACTCAAGATCTATCAAGGGCTTCTTCTTGCTGATTGTAATAGAGAAAAATCTCCTTATTGAGTATTAATACAAGTGTAGACAGAGATTCCAAGTTTTGTTTAGTTTGGGTTATGTGTTTCTTATGTTCTTCCATATCTCAACATTTCTTTATGGATTTCCTTGGTAAATGTTTGATTCCAATTTAGTAAAACAACTACTATAATCATATTGCTTCAGTAATTTGTTAAGCAAGCAGTTTTTCCTCTGCATTTACTGTGAGTAAATAAAGACCTGCAAGTTGTGTGGATTACTGTATTTTATACTTTATTCAAGGTTACACTATCTATTTTATTCTACTGCAACAAGGTGAGACTCTTCATCAATTGATGCCTTACTTTGTTTTACATTTTTGTAGTTTTCTCTCACATCAATCGATATTTCAACTTTGATTGAAACACGAAATATGACCTCTATGATGCCATACTGTTAATTTCATTTAAGGAATTTTTCTCATATAACTAAGGTAGAAAAATCACTTTTAAAAACACTCTCTTAAACTTTATTACTACCTGACATTATCCTTTGAGCCTTAAGTTTAATATCAGGACCAACATATTTTTGGCGTCGTTTTCGGGGACAGAGAAACAAGAAGGTAAGATTCTATCTTTGATAGTGAAAAAAGATTGAATACACAAGGTAATGTTATTTTTATCTTTCACTTGGCGACTCCACCACAGATAAATTGGCATTCGGTTGAAATAATACCAGAAATAATCCAGAAAATAAGCAGACCACTCCTATATCATATCTCGAAAGGTTTTTGAAACCAAAGGGATACCTCAAATCAACAACCGCATCAGCAGGTAAAAAATACCAACCCAAAGTAGGTCAAGTCAATACTAAGATTCTGGTTGAAGAACTAACCCTTGTACAGAATTTTAAACGAGCACCCTCTGCAGAGGCATCACCTACTAAGCCCGAAGTTAGGTTTGAAAACCTGAAGGAAGTTATACACAAAGTAAAGACTGAGATTGAATCGACTGATACTCCTAAAGGTCGGAACGAAATATCCCTCTCTATACCTGCTATTGTTAATATTATGTCTACCCCATCTTCACCTGAAGTGCAGGTATCAGTTCTCCAAAACCCTGGAGAACATATTTTATACCTTGATTCATCCCCTACCGGTTCACCTACTTATACATCTTGTAATTCTGAAGAAACCAATCCACGTTTTTCTTTTCCTCCTCTTCTAGACTTTTCATCTCCGAATGAACTTTTTATGTATTTTCATTCAACACATCCTAAAAATATATGGTATTTTACCACTCACACCCACCCTCTTACATGTATTCACTAATTTGTTTTGGGAACACTCAATTAGAAATTAGAAGGTTCATATATTAATAACAATTATAGGAAAATGGCTTGAATTAATATATATGGGTAACTCCCCCTTGGATCCCTCTTGGCCATTCTTTTAGACCCTCCACTCTCTTGTGTATTAATTCAGCTCCCATCTACGTCCATGTACCCTTAGCAACTGACATCACATTCTATTATTAAAACATAGAAATGCAGTTCACATATTACATATCTTGATCGTAGTTGTTGATGTTTTGGTAAATGCGGGCGATATTTTCCTCCCAGAGAACCTTTTTTAGAAGGGGAGAAGATTCCAAAAGTCCAGGAAGACCATCGAAAAAATGGAAGAACACCCCAGAAGAGAATTCATCCCACAAGAAAAGCATAAAGGGAAATTAGAATCTCCAGAGAAGAAGTCGACCCAGCTAAAGTGACTTGAAGACTATAAATAGAGAGGACTCCTTGCTCATTTTGACACACACACACTCTCTCTCACTGAAGAAGGATGGGAAAGTATAAGGCAAGGAAGAAGACATTTCATTGCAACATATGAGGTTCTTGGTTATTCTTAGTGGTGGTTTTCTCTTCTGTGCTATCTCTGGGAAGAGGTGCACTAGTGTTGTATGGTGTCACTATTGCAACTGCTAGCACTAGTTTATGTGCTAGCCTAGTGCTAGTGTTTCTTCATTGTTTGTTTCTCTTGAGATCCAGTTTATGGTTGGATTATCTTGTACGAAATATATGTAAGAAAGGTTGGATGGGTTTTCCCCCCATTTGGGGTTTTCCTAGGATAAAATCTTGTGTTATCTTGTTCTTGTTTATGCTACTTATTTTCTAGTATGTGATATAATTTTTATTAAAATAAGATCTAATAACATTGGTAACTCCAATTCTCTGTAAATTAAGAAAATATAACATGGTTTCAAAGTTGGTTACCTTCCAGACAATCTAACAACTGGAAGGAAAGATCTTGAAAAACTGCAGCTACACAATTCTTTGTCATGCTTGTTGAGAACTAGTTCCAAGGAACTAGGACTAATTTCACCATAGAGAAGTTCTCCCTACCCTAGCACACCCCCTATAACACTCTGTTTGCATTTTGAAGAAGTTTAAAAATTTTAAATTTCTCAGATCTAGGGTTTCTATCGGCAAAAATGAGTACCAGTATGAGAGTTGAAGATAGACTGGATGGAGCATACAACTTCATCATCTCGAAGCATATGGTACTCCTCATTCTAGAAGAGAATGATTTATTAGATCATGTCAAGTAGGTGCTTCCATAACTAGAAGAATATGAAGCCAAAAGTAATTTCAGGAAGAATGAAGTCAAGGAAAAGAGGATCTTGACAGACTTGATTAGGGATCATCTGATACCGATGTATCAGAATTGAAGAAAATGAGGGAAATGTTTGATTCCCTAAACATAATTTATAAAAGAAAGAACACCATCTAGAAGATTACTCTAAGGAATCAACTCAGAAACTTGACAATGAACAAGTCAGAAATAGCCTCCAACTATTTCTTGAGAATCTCGAAGATTAAGGACCAGTTAGCAGGTATTGGAGACCCAATGGGCGACGTTGAACTCATGACTACTACACTCAATGGATTTCTTTCCTCTTGTGATCCATTTGTTCAAAGGAGTTGTGAAAGAATGAAACTATCCAAGTTTGACAAGTTATGGTCAGATTGTACCTAAGAAGAATCTAGGCTGATATCCAAATCACAAAAAACAAATGATGAAGAAAACCAAGCTCTTTCCTCTCATGTGAAGAAAAGGAAAGAGAGAAGAGAATTCAGTTTGAATAAATTTAAAAGACCACATTATAAAAAGGATGCATCAAAAATTCATATGCTACAATTGTAAGAAGCTGGGACATTATGCCTCTCAATGTGCTCATAAGGATGAGCAAGGAAAGCATAATGCACATGTAGCTGACATGGAAGAGTCCACACCCTAGCAAAAGGAAAAGGAGTCAAAGGATTAAGAGTATGTCTTTTATATGGTATTTCTTCCAAACACATGATCGGGATGTAGAATACAACTCAAATGGGACAACAACAACTAGACTCTAGGTTTGCATATCTGGTTTGATATTTTATATTTCTTAAGTAAATGTTGTAACTAGAATAGAAATATTTAGAGTTCCATCACTGATATTGCTATCAAATGTTTAGTATCACTTGAATGTTGTTGATATGATGATAATTAAGTAAATACTCATTGTTTAGTATTAATAATGTACTTATTTGCAAAATGAAATTGATCTCTTTTAAGAGTTTTTCTTG
>JASDQU010439604.1:21473-39107 GCA_032191745.1 Picea mariana
TGTAACTAGAATAGAAATATTTAGAGTTCCATCACTGATATTGCTATCAAATGTTTAGTATCACTTGAATGTTGTTGATATGATGATAATTAAGTAAATACTCATTGTTTAGTATTAATAATGTACTTATTTGCAAAATGAAATTGATCTCTTTTAAGAGTTTTTCTTGGTTGTTGACTTTGTCCTAGGAAGGTTACTATGAGGAATGATTGGTCACAACATTGGAAGAGTGTTGAGAAGTGTTGTTCTTATTTATTGTTATTGTATTATGTTTTGACTCTTTTCCCAGACAGGTCATAGACGATAGCTCTAAGAAGGAGCTAGTGTGACGATTTTTCCTGCTCTTGTTTTATTATTCTTATCATTAGGATATTATTCTTGTCTGTTATTTTCCCTTGTTGTTACTCTTGTTCCAGGAAGGTCACATATGATAGATCTGTGAGGGATCTGTATTGACGGTTGCAAGAGGAAACAAATTAGATGGTATATGGTTGAGACATGGAGCATACTATCCAGACATAGAGTTGTGTACATGACCATACAAAAGGAGAAGAGGACGAAGTCAGAACCTTCTGACAAGAAGGGTACTTTTGTACGATACCGAGTATCTCACATGAATATTGATTATGAGGAGAAGAATTCTTCGAAGATGACCATAAAAATCCCTCTAGTTCAAGTTATCACTCTTCATATCATCAGGAAGAGTCAGTAGATCCAGAAGGGCCTACCCAGAAACACTGTAGTGACCAGGAAGAGACCAACCTGGTCTCGTGATACTTTGCAGGCTGTAAAGGGGGCATAGATATATGGAATTGATGAGCCATATCATGAGAAGGATCATATGAATCCACCAGTGGTGGGGCAGGTGGCCCAACCAAGTACCAACTCATAAGAAGCTAGAGTTCAGAGGGAGTAAAACCTCAGGATCTAGTAGGGAGGAGAAGCCTCCCTAGGACAATTCATAGGATATCATACTTCAAAGGAGGCCAACACATGCAAAGGGAGCATATGGTTTTGGATATTATATAGACTTATAGGGATTCAAGTTTCATAGGGAGAATGCAAACTCAAAGTGAGTCTAATATCAAATAGATTAAATGGATTAGACACTTTCATTCAAAAAGTATTCCTCCTCAGATTCAGATGATAGAGAGAGACGTCTTCCATGACTGACAAATAGGTGCCATGAGTTGAGTATTATATATCAAATATTTAGAGGCTTCAAGGATATATGACAACTCCTGAGAGGATTCTCTTGTTTCAGTGACATAGGAGGAAGCCAGTCAAAAGGACCGAGATATGGATTTTTCCTCAGTTCCAGAGAGAGCAAGAGACCACATAAGTTTTCCAGTTATGTGGCACTGATGAGTAAATGTATTGATTCAGAACCTTCCACCTTTGAATAATATGCTAAGAAACATGTATGGAAGGATACCATTATAGAGGAGTATCGGTCCATCATGAAGAATGATGTGTGAAAATTGGTTCGGAAACCAGAAGGGAAGTCATTGGTGACTTCCAAGTTGATCTACAAGATCAAGCATGATATGAAAGCATAGATATGTATAAAGATTTTTTTATTTCCAAAGAATTCTCTCAGCAAGAGGGAGAATATTATGATGAGACACTTTCTCCAGTAGCCAGAAGATGTGTACATAGAGCAGCCACAAGATACATGAGAAAGAGTCTCATGTCTGCAGATTGAAGAAGGATTTGTACAGACTAAAATCAAGCACCTAGGACATGGTATGTCAAGATAAATTCCTACCTGATAAGCTTATGGTTTACCAAGAGTGATGTATATCCCAACCTTTACTACAAGTTTTATAATGGTTTCCCATTGATTTTTGTCTTACATGTGGATGACCTGTTTCTAACAAGAGATGAGAATATCATAGTTGAGTTTAAGAGGGAGCTCACTTTAGAGTTCAATATGAAGGATATAGTTCTGATGCATTGTTTCTTGGGATTGGAGGTGTGGTAGAGACCAAATGAGATTTTCCATAGCCAAGGAAAATATATTGTTAATATCCTGCAAATATTTAGGATGATGGACTGTAAGTCCATAGCTACACCTATTATGATGAATCTAAATCTCTTGAGTGATTCATCTTCATATTTGGTGGATCCCATGATGTACATACAATTGATCAGATCCTTTATGTACCTAGTTAACACTAGATCAAACATATTTTTTGCAGTGAACACCTTGAGTCAGTACACGGTTGAGCCTAGACATGTACCTTGGATGGCAACAAAATATGTGTTGAGGTACCTACATGGTAAAATTGGATATGGATTGAGATACTTCTTGGATAGACATGTGAAGCTATAGGGTTATACAGACTCTAACTAGGTAGGGAGTCAAGTGGATCGGAAAATCACATCCAGATGCTGCTTCAGTTTGGGATCAAGAATGATATCAAGGTTAAGAAAGAAGAAGACATCAGTGGAACTCAATACAATAGAGGAAGAGTATATCACAGCTAGTGTTGCAATCTCTGAAGCAGTGTGGCTTCGAAAGTTGCTTGCAAGAATGTTTGATCTAGAGTTAGAAACAACTTTGATACCTTGTGACAATCAAAGTTGTGTAAATCTTTCAGAGAATCATGTCCTTCATGACAAGTCAAAACACATAGAGATAAAATATCAATACATCCAAGACATGGTGTAGAGAGAATCCATGAATCTCTAATACATATCCACGAATGAGAATATAGCAAACATTATCACCAAGCCTTTGTCTAGAGTGAAGTATGAGTACTTTAGAGACAATATTGGTGTGATGTAGAATGTTCACCCTCATTGAGAGGGAGGTGTGGTGTTTCTCCACCAGTCAGTTAACCCCTTTGGCAAAGGGTTTCCTAGATCAGTTATGTGAGGTGACTGAGGGAGTAATGCACAACTAGGTAGATGGGAGAGGATAAACATCACAATGTAGTCGTAAGAATATGGAAGTAGTTGTGTGTTACAGGACAACATTCTAGTAGTTGTGTGCTACTAGTGGATTGCTATGTAGTCATGAGACTATGGTTGTGGTTGTGTACCACTGGACATTATTTGTGTACTACTATGGTTGTGGTTGTGTACCACTGGATAGTAGTTTTGTACTACTATAACATGGCCACAGTTGTGCATTGTTGGACAACATTATAGTATTTGTCTAATACTGGTTGATTGCAACACAGTCATAAAGACTGTGGCAGATGATTTGAGCTACTGATGGCATGGTATTAGTTGTGCTACTAGTTGATTACAGAGTAGTGAATCGACTACTAGATGAATACATGTGGAAAACACCTCCATAACTAATATGGAGTGTTGATGTTTTGGTAGTCATGGGAGGTATTTTCCTCCTAGACAACCTTTATTTCAAGAGGAGAAGATTCCAAAATTCCAAGAATACTATTTAACAAATGGAAGAACACCTCGGAAGAGAAGTCGGCCCACAAGAAAAGAATAAAGGGAAATTAGAATCTCTAGAGAAGAAGTTGACCAAACTAAAGTGACTTGAAGACTATAAATAGAGAGGATGTATTTCTCATTTGGACACACACTCACTCACTCTCTCACTGAAGAAGGACGTGCAAGTCTGAGGAAAGGAAGAAGACATTGCACTGTGACATATGAGATTATTGGTTATTCTTAATGGTGGTTTTCTCTTGTGTGTTATCTCTAGGAAGAGGTGTTCTACTGTTTTATGTTGTTGCTACTATAGCTACTAGAACTAGTTTGTGTGCTAGCCTAGTGCTAGTGTTTCTTCATTGTTTGTTTCTCTTGAGATATGCTTTATGGTTAGATTATCTTGGACAAAATCTATCTAAGAAAGTAAGGCTAGGTTTTTCCCCCATTTGGGGTTTTCCTAGGATAAATTATTCTGTTCTCTTGTTCTTGTTTATGCTTCTTATTTTCCAATATATGATATAACTATTATTAAAAGAAGATCTAAGAACACTGGTAACTCTATTGATATATAAATTAAAAAAAACTAATAGTATCCACATAATATATCTACATTAAACATTAATTAATTTTGGGATTATAGTGGGGATGTTACATTCCCCCTCCACTACAATTGTGTTCTTTCCTTGGTGCACACTATGTCGATATACATGTTTGCAAATTTACATCACAACACTTAGAAATAAAATTCTGCACTTTCACAACTCCAACAACAATTCCAACCATAATCTCTTGTTCCCCTCAACCCAATGACCCAAGGAATGCACCATTCATTTATCAAGGCTAACCCAAGAATCATTTCATTCTTTTATCAGGGCCCCCAACGCAGTTAGCTAGGACTCTGAGATGTGGTTCCCAAATTCTAGTTGCTCAAAGTTGAGTCCTTCATTATGTTTTCTTCAAAATTGCCAAAACTTTTTGGGTATTATTCCCACATGTTTTCTTCATGCTCTCATATAGCATCTTCAGGACCGTAGCAAGTCCATTGAACCTTTATTATCCCTATGTCTTTGTTCCTTAGCACTTTTACTTTTTGGTCTAGGATGCATATTGGTTCCACCCGGAAATATCCTTCAATTATGTGGTTAGAGTCATACACATATTTATTTAAGAACAACATAAGAAATGCATTATGCACTTTCATGGATGCAGACAATGCTAGCATATATGCAAGTAGACCTATCTTTTCTAATATTTCAAAAGGCCCACAATATCTTGCTGCCAACTTTGGGAAACTTTCTAATCTTAACAAACTTCTTTTCGCCTTCACTTTTAAGAACATATTTTCTCCCACTTTGAAATCTATAAAAACTATGTTCTTGTCTAAGTTTTCTTCCTATCCCGAGAAACATATAAATTATGATTTATTTTTTTCATCTTCTCTTCCATTTCCTTCAAAAAATATGGCTCAACAACTTCTCTATCTGTTGGATTATCCCAACTCACTGGTATGTTACATTTTCTTCCATACAATGTTTCAAATGGACTCATTTTCAATCAGTTCTGATACCCATTATTGTATGCAAATTCCACTAAGTGGATATATTCCTCCCACTTTGATGGCTGACCCATCAAATACATTATGAGCATGTCCTCAATTATCCTATTAGTTCTCTATAATTTCCCATCTAACTCTGTATGATACGTTGTACTGAGATTTAAATTTGTTCCAAAGCCTTTGAACAAACCTTTCCAAAAATTGGATGTAAATTTTAGATCTCTATCTGAAACTATTTCCTTATGTACTCCATGTAGCCTAACAACTTATTTCATGTATATCTCTACAATATTCACTTCCTTATGTGTAGTATTCACCGTAATATAATGTGTTTCCATAGTTAATTTATCCACAACCTCCATGATAGAATCATGTTGTGATGCATGAGCATCGCCAGCAGCAAGCGAGCGCGGAGGTGGAAGGCAGTTGGAAGGCCACCAATGCACGTTTTGAAATATTTTTGAAACATCAATGTAATAGCTAGAAGGCGTACCTTGCATTTATATTTTGGAGGATGTAAACAGATCATGAGCAATTTTCTCTCATTTGTTGATGTAAAAGACATTTATGCCCAGTTAATGAAAGTAGGTAGATTTAAATTCCAGATTAGATAGTTTAGAGTGTAGGAGGGAAAATTGGCTATAGACACCCTCACCTTTGTATCATTGTAACATTAACAATCAGAGATGATTGAGCATAGAGTAGAAGAAGAGAGTTGTAGCAGAAAGTTGTAGAGAAGAACCCATGTACAGAAGTTTGAATTAATGAAAGGAGCTTTGATTCAGATTCATGGTGTTATGATGCTTTATGTGTATACATACTGAATGGTATGCTTATGGTTGTTTATTCTCTCTGTTATGCATTTGCTTTAATATTGTGTGAATGTATGATTTCATGTTGAATGTTTGAAGCTCGAGAGAGAGAGAGAATGAGTTTCAATTGTTTCTCAACCTGAGTGAGAAGTTCCTGCAAGGAGTGCAGTGAAATCATCTGCAAGAAGTGCGTTGACGAAGGTTCAGAGTTTATCTCTGAAAGCTCAGGAGGGATACCGATTATTCTCATTCCTGCAAAAGTGTAGGTGAGGCACTGAAGCCGTGAAAGGTGTGCGCAGGTTGTTTGAAAGTTCGAAACTTATCAACTAAGGGGTGAATTGAAGGACTGTTGTTGTAGGAGGGTGCGCAGAGTCGAGATAACCAAATACTTGGAAGTATTTGTAGATTTTTCGCAAGGAGAGTGTGCAGGAGTCTTTTGAAGACTCGAGTTTATAAATAAAGCTCAGAAGGAGTAGCGTCTTTGAGATAATCAAAGGAGAGACGAAGCGAAGTCGCTTTGTAGGAATCAATTCTAGGTGAAGGAACCTTGGTTTATTTCACAGGAGTTATCAAGGAGGGAACGAGCGGTCGAAATTCTCTGTAGAGAATTTCTGAAGTTGCGAGAACCTTAGGATATATCGAAGCTACAAGGAGGATAGGGGAGGATAATCCATCAGTTGGTATTAGGAACCAATGTGGATCATTGATCACGACCTGTTGTGAGCCGTCAGATCATTTCAGGGTCTGGGAACCTGAAAGGACAATGGCTTGGGGTCGAGAGTTTCAAACTCCTGAGATCCAAAAGTCCAAAATCACACTAGACGTTAGATTGAAGAGAGGCTTATAGCCGTTGATCCCATTGGAGGGTACTATTTTGAAGTTCGGGGTTTTGAAGGTTGAAGAGCTATGAGCTTGGCATCAAGATTCGCGAAATCGTGAAGTCTGAAATTCAGATGAAGTGAGAAGTCCGTTGTGGGGCCAACCTTTGTTGAACGTTTCGGGATTCAACATTTTGGAATTTTCGAGGACAAGGGATCGGGATTCTTTGTTCCAAGATTCTCGAAATCGCGAAACGCGATAACAATTTCGGCGAATCGAAATTTTGGGTTTCGGCAGTTGAAGGGTCGAGAAACTCGGAAGGAGAACTCGCGAAGTCACGAACTCCGAAGTTCCAAAATTGTGAAAGGTGTGATCATATTGTTTGATCAGAAGATTTGGGTCGATGCTTCATGTTTGATCACGCGGGCACACCCATAAGGACCTGTGGATACACTGTTGAGTGTGAAGGGTATTTCCTGAGGGGAAACCAAAGAGTCAAATAGACTCAAAGGGTAGATTAGAACGATCCTGTGTGGAACTTAGACCTGAGGTTTTGGGGTTCTGCGTTAGTTGTGGTATTAGAGAGCTTGACATTGTTTGTATATTTCAGGCAGAGAAAGTGAGAAGGGAAAGGAGTACTCTGGTACACATCAGTTGGGGTATCAAAATCTCAGAAAGAGTTTTTGCTTTTTGTAGCAGAGAAAGGAAGAATATTTCGCATCCATGCCATCGAGAAGGAGAGACAGACCAATGCTTGATCCAGCAGTGGAAAGGGAAATGCACGAACTATGTGCCAAGCTTGATTCCATGGAGACAGCACAGAGGCGCACAGTCGACACTGGGGATATCAGTGAGGCTAGGAGTGAAAATGAAGCTGGACATGGAGAAGAAGTCACAGTCAAAGATGCTATAGACGAACGCCTATTTAGGGCTGTTACAAGGATAGGTGCCAGGGAAAAAATGGAGATTCCCATGTATGAGGGGAACCTGGACGTTGAAGAGCTTCTAGACTAGATTAGAGCTTTGGATAAATACTTCGACTATGAGGATGTCGAGGAAGATAGGAAAGTCAAACAGGTTGTCACAAGACTTAAAGGGCATGCAACATTATGGTGGGATGAACTGCAGGCTTACAGACGCTGCAAAGGAAAGCATAAAATCAAGAGTTGGGATAGAATGGTTGCAAAGATGAAGGCAAAATTCATACCCAAGGATTATCAAATTACTCTATTTCGGAGAATGCAGAATTTGAGACAGAAGTTGATGTCAGTGAAGGAATACACTGAAGAATTCTACAACCTAAACATCAGGGCAGGTCATCGGGAAAGTGATGATGAAAAGGTTGCCAAATATATGAATGGTCTAAGATATGACATCCAAGATGAGATGAGCATGATGATCATTCAGACTATAGAAGATGCTTATCAGATGGCTTTGAAAGATGAAGAGAATATGAGCCGAAAGAAAGGTCAAAGAGGTTGAGGCAGAAGTTAGACCAGAGGAAAAACAATTGCCCAAGACAGAACCCCGAGACCTCAAGAAGAGGGAAAGAAACCTCAAACTCAGCATGAGAGAGGAGGAAGCTCACAGAGAGGACAATATGCTGATAAAAATACTTTTCCTCGAACTAGAGGAAGAGGAAGAGGTAGAGGTGGAGAAATAAAATGTTTTACCTATGGAAAAAATGGACACAAATCCTATGAATGTCTAGATAGAAAGAAAGAAGGAGGTGAAAATCACATTGCCAAAGCACAGAGACGGAATGTTGAGGTAGAAGATGCTGAGGGTGAAAGATCATTGATGATGAGAAAAGTTCTTTTGAAGCCAGAGAAGGAGGCAGAGAACCCAGCCCAAAGGAACAGAATTTTTCGGACTGCTTGCAAGACCAAAGACAGGGTATGCAAGGTCATCGTGGACAGTGGTAGCACAGACAATCTCGTTTCTACAGAGATGGTAGAAAAGATGGAGTTGGAGACTATCGTACATTCAAGTCCATACAGAGTTTCGTGGCTACAAAAAGGATCAGGTAAATGTCACTAAACAATGTTTAGTTGAATTTAAAATAGGAGGATATAAGGATGAAATACTATGTGATGTCATTCCCATGGATGTTTTTCATCTATTGTTGGGTAGACCGGGGCAATATGATAGAAATGTGATTCATGATGAGAGAAAGAACACATACACCCTAGAGAAGAATGAGAGAACTCACATGCTGTTGCCAATTAAGGATAAAGAAGTGAAACTAGAAGTAAGCAACATTGTACTTCTCATGAGTGGGAAGGAACTTCTTAAGGAGGTTATGAAGAAGGAAGACACACAATTTATTGTGGTCAGGAAGCCTAAAATTGTGTTGACCAATACAAGAGTGGATGATTTACCAAAGGAAATCCAACAACTACTGGAAGAGTTTGATGATATAGTAGTGGACGAAATACCTTGTTCATTGCCACCGATCAGAAGTATAAGTCATCACATTGATCTTATACTTGGAGCTAGTTTACCGAACAAAGCAGCGTACAGATTGACGCTGCAAGAGAATGAAGAAGTCAAGAGACAAGTCGAGGATTTAATGGACAAAGGGTTGGTTAGAGAGAGATTGAGTCCATGCGTTGTTCCAACAGTGCTCAGCCCAAAGAAAGATGGAAACTGGAGGATGTGTACAGACTCAAAGGAAATCAACAAGATTACCATCAAGTATAGATTTCCATTGCCAAGGATGGATGATTTGATGGATTGCTTGAGTGGAGAAAAGTTCTTTTCAAAGATTGATTTGAAAAGCGGATATCATCAAATTCGTATGAGAGAAGGTGACGAATGGAAGACATGATTCAAGACAAATGAAGGGTTGTATAAATGTCTTGTTATGCCATTTGGCTTAACAAATGTGCCTAGTACTTTCATGAGATTGATGAATGAAGTCCTGAAAGAGTTTATCGGGAAGTTCGTCATTGTATATCTTGATGATATATTGATTTTTAGTTAGACTGAAGCAGAGCACTTGAAGCATTCGGCTACAGTGATGAGGAGATTACAGCAAGAGAAGTTGATGATAAATATGAAGAAATCATCATTTATGAGAACATAACTCATTTATTTGGGTTTTGTTATCTCTGCAAATGAGCTAAAAATGGATTCGGATAAGGTAGAGGCGATTAAGAATTGGCCATCGTCGAAAAGTATATTTGAAGTTAGAAGCTTCCATGGATTAGCTAGTTTCTACAGGAAATTTATCAGAAATTTCAGTGGAATTAGTGCATCGATGATGGACACGGTGAAAAAAAGACACAAATATTTTCATTGGACAGAGGAAGCAGAAACAAGTTTCAACTTGCTAAAGAGGAAGATTACTGAACAACCAATTCTGGTGTTACCATATTTCAGTAAGATGTTTCAGGTCAGGTGTGACGCTAGTGGATTTGCAATTGGAGCGGTCTTGATCCAAGATGACAAGTTGATCGCATACTTCATTGAAAAACTGAATGAAGCAAAGATTAAATATTCAACATATGACAAGGAATTCTATGCTATCATAGAAGCATTGAAGAAATGGAGACAACTTTTGGTTCCTAAAGAGTTTGTTTTGTACAACGACAATCATGCTTTACAATTTGTGACTCAACAGGACAAGTTGAACCAGAAGCATGCAAAATGGGTTGAATACATGCATAATTTTACTTTTGTAACTAAGCATATTTCTGGAACTGCTAACAAAGTTGTTGATGCTTTGAGCAGGAAATGTTTTCTTATGCAAGAATTTACAGTCAAAACTTTGGGTTTTGATAACCTTAGGGACATGTATAGAGATGATCTAGATTTCAAAGAGGTGTATGAGGCATCTGAGAATCCAATTCTTAGGGACAAAAGACAATGGACCGAATATATGATCTGGGATGGATTATTATTCAGGGGAAATCAGTTATGTATTCCAAAATGCTCCATGAGGGAGAATCTGCTAAAAGAAAAACATAGTGGAGGATTGGCTGGACATTTCGGTCATGACAAAACATTCTCAAAGTTGAATGGATCATATTTTTGGGCAGGGATGAGGACATATGTCAAAATATTTGTGGACAGATGTAGAATTTGTCAGCACACAAAAGGAAGAAAGCATAACACAAGGTTGTATCATCCATTACCCATACCAGAGAGGTTGTGGGATGCAGTGAGCATGGATTTTATATTGGGGCTGCCAAGAACGCAAAGAGGGTTTGATTCAATATTTGTGGTGGTAGACATATTTTCAAAGATGGCACACTTTATACCATGCCAGAAAACCAGTGACGCAACTCATATTGCTAACCTGTTTTTCAAAGAAGTTGTCAGACTTCACGACTTGCCAAGGAGTATTGTTTCAGATCGAGACACGAAGTTTGTGGAACATTTCTAGAGGAATTTATGGAAGAAGCTGGGGATGAGTTTTTCATTTAGCTTAGCTTATCATTCTCAGACGGATGGGAAAACATAAGTTGTGAACAAGATCTTGGGAGATTTACTAAGAAGCCTCGTGACTTAACACCACAGTCAGTGGGATCACATTCTGCCACAGGTGGAATTTGCTTACAATGATTCAATCAATAGAAGCACAGGGCAGAGTCCATTTCAAATTGTTTATGGAATGCAACACAGGGGAGTGTCTGAATTGAAGGATTCAAAACAGACTGAGTTCAGAAGTGCTAGTGCAGAGGATTTTGCAGAAGCAATGAAGGAACTTCACAGCCAAGTGAAGGAACGATTGCAAAATTTGAGTCAAGAGTACAAACACAGAGCAGATCAACACAGGCGAAAACTTCAGTTTGAAGTTGGTGATTTGATTCTTTCACATATGAGGAAAGAAAGGTTCCCAAGGGTAACATATAACAAACTTAAAATGAAGAAGATTGGACCATGTAGAGTCATGAAGAAATTTGGGGCAAATGCATATGAGATTGAATTACCTAATGGGATCGGAATTTCACCAATATTCAACATCTCAGATTTGTACCCTTACAAAGCTAAAGAAGCAGGAACAAACAATGAATAGATAGAGGTTTGGTGGACTAAACAAATGCCTGTAGCTGAAAAGCCACAGATGGAAAGTATACTTGACAAGAGAGTCAACAAGAGGACCAGGAGAAAAGAGTATTTTGAATACTTGGTCAAGTGGAAGGAACATCCAATTGAAGATGCCAGCTGGGAAAATGAAGCAGAAATTCAGGAGCATGGACAGACCGTGTAAGAGCTCATGAATAGGAGTTCATGAAATTTTTCAAGCGAGGGAGTATGATGCAGGAGCATCGCCAGCAGCAAGCGAGCGTGGAGGCAGAAGACAACTAGAACGCCACCAGCGCACGTTTTGAAATATTTTTGAAACATCAATGTAATAGCTAGAAGGCATACCTTGCATTTATATTTTGGAGGATGTAAACAGATCATGAGTGATTTTCTCTCATCTGTCGATGTAAAATGCATTTATGCCCAGTTAATGAAAGTAGGTAGATTTAAATTCCAGATTAGATAGTTTAGAGCGTAGGAGGGAAAACCGGCTATAGACACCCTCACCTTTGTATCATTGTAACATTAACAATCAGAGATCACTGAGCATAGAGAAAAAGAAGAGAGTTGTAGTAGAAAGTTGTAGAGAAGAACCCATGTACAGAAGTTTGAATTAATGAAAGGAGCTTTGATTTAGATTCATGGTGTTATGATGCTTTATGTGTATACATGTTGAATGGTATGATTATGGTTGTTTATTCTCTCTGTTATGCATTTGCTTTAATATTGTGTGAATGTATGATTTCATGTTGAATGTTTGAAGCCTGAGAGAGAGAGAGAGAGAATGAGTTTCAATTGTTTCTCAACCTGAGTGAGAAGTTCCTGCAAGGAGTGTAGTGAAATCGTCTACAAGGAGTACATTAACTGAGGTTCAGAGTTTATCTCTGAAAGCTCAGGAGAGATACCGATTGTTCTCATTCCCGCAGAAGTGCAGGTGAGGCACCGAAGCCATGCAAGGTGTGTGTAGGCTGGTTGAAAGTTCAAAACTTATCAACTAAGGGGTGAATTGAAGGACTGTTGTTGCAGGAGGGTGCGCAAAGTCGAGATAACCAAATACTTGGAAGTATTTGTAGGTTTGTTGCAAGGAGTGTGTGCATGAGTCTTTTGAAGGCTCGAGTTTGTAAAGAAATCTCAGAAGGAGTAGCATATTTGAGATAATCAAAGGAGAGATGAAGCAAAGTCGCTTTGCAGGAATAAATTCTAGGTGAAGGAACCTTGGTTTATTTCGCAGGAGTTATCAAGGAGGGAACGAGCGGTCGAAATTCTCTATGGAGAATTCCCGAAGTCACGAGAATCGTAGGATCTACCAAAGCTAGAAGGTGGATAGGGGAGGAAAATCCATCAGTTGGTATCAGGAACCAACGTGGACCGTTGATCCTGAACTTTTGTGAGCTGTCAAATCATTTCGGGGTTTGAGAACCTGAGAGGACAGTGGCTTGGGGTCGAGAGTTTCAAACTCCCAATATCCAAAAGTCCAAAATCACGCTAGCCATTAGATTGAAGGGAGGATTATAGCCATTGATCCCGTTGGAGGTACTATTTCGGAGTTCGAATTTTTGAAGGTCGAAGAGCTAGGAACTTGGCATCAGGATTCACAAAATCGCGAATTCCGAAATTCCGATGAAGTGAGAAGTCCGTTGTGGGTCCAACCTTTGCTGAACATGTGGGGATTCGACATTTCGACATTTTTGAGGAAAAGGGATCAAGATTCTTTGTTTCAAGATTCCCGAAACCACGAAAGGCGATAACAATTTTGGCGAATCGACATTTCAGGTTTCGACAGTTGAAGTGTCGAGAAACTCGGAAGGAGAAGTCGCGAAGTCACAAAATATGAAGTTCCGAAATCATGAAAGGTGTGATCATATTGTTTGATCAGAAGATTTGGGTTGATGCTTCATATTTGATCACGCGGGCACACCCATAAGGACCTGTGGATACACTGTTGAGTGTGAAGGGTATTTCCCGAGGGGAAATCAAAGAGTCAAATAGACTCAAAGGGCAGATTAGAACGATCATGCATGGACCTTAGACCTGAAGGTTTGGGGGTCTGCGTCATGTTGCTTCACTGTTCTGGGAGGCTTTGTAATAAAATCCACTGTAACAACTTTCCACTTCCATTTCAGAATGGACAATGGTTGTAGTAGCCATGTTGGATGTCTATGTTCAGTCTTCACTTTTTGTCACTCTATACATATGACTATGTAATTAGTCATTTCTTTCTTCATTTGTGGAAAAAACTATTGGTTTCTTACAACTACAATTGTCTTATGATGTCCTGGGTGCTCAACATATGGCACATTATGTATTTCCTTCAACACTAAATTTTTCAGCTCATTGGAATTCAACACATATACTTTTCCTTTGTACATGAGAATTTAATCCTCTTTTAGTTTATAAAAATTAAATTTATGCTGGAAATTTCCTTGTTGTAATGTTTCTTTTATTTTGAGATATTGTTGATATGAATTTGATGCTCCAATAATTTGATCTTTCAGATTATTCCTACACATTTTGATGGCTGCAATATGCACTTCATGAGATCCCCTACTAAGTGCATCAACCACTTGATTTTCCTTCTCCCTTATATGCTTAATCTCAAAGTCATATTCACTCAAAAATTCTAGACATCTAATTTGTCTAGTATTTAATGTTGTTTGTCCAAACAAATGCTTCAAAATATAATGGTCTATTCTTATCTCAAATTTCCTCTCCATGAGATAACGTTTCCACATTTTTAATGCATGTACATTTGTTGTTAACT
This sequence comes from Picea mariana, assembly GCA_032191745.1. Lineage (NCBI taxonomy): Eukaryota > Viridiplantae > Streptophyta > Pinopsida > Pinales > Pinaceae > Picea > Picea mariana. The sequence continues at coordinate 35,860 of JASDQU010439604.1, forward strand.
CTACATTATGGGTAACATAATTTGTTTCATTCTCTTTTAGTTTTCTCGACTCATGGCATACCACATTATCCTTTTGAATGAGAACTCCACCAAGCCCTTCCTTGTACGCGTCCATGCATACTACAAAGTATTCATCTGGATTTTCAATCTTCAATATTGACACACTTGTCAAAATTTCCTTCAGCTATTGAAATCTCTCTTCACACTTGAAATCTCATTCAAATTCCAGTCCCTTCTTTTTCAATATTTGAGAATGGACTTGCAATATTTGAGAATCCTTTTATGAATCTTTGGTAATAACCAACAAGACCCATAAATGATTAGACCTTTGTCACATTATTTGGTTTTGGCCATCCTCTCATGGTCTCTATATTTCAGGATCAACTGCTATCCCTTCTAGTGAAATTATATGCCCCAAGTAGTGAATCTTCTTTTGATAAAAAAAATGCACTTACTTAGTTTAACATACAATTTGTGTTCTCTTAAAACTTGCAACACCATTCTCATATTTTTCTCATGTTCCTCTTCTAACTCAGAGTAGACAAGTACGCTATTTAGGAGCACAATTACAAACTTGTCTAGGTATTCCCTAAACACTCCATTCATCAGACACATAAAAACAGTTGGGGAATTGGATAGTCCAAATGCTACTACCATGAATTCATAATTCCCATATCCTGTCCTAAATGTTGTCTTATTGATGTCTTCTTCTTTTATCCTTACTTGATGATAACCTAATCTCAGGTCAATCTTAGAAAAGATTCTTGCACCTTTCAGTTGATCAAATAAGTCATCAATTCTTGGCAAATGATACTTGTTATTTATGGTGACCTTATTTAGCTATCTGAAATTAATACAGATCCTTAAGGTTCCATATTTCCTCTTCAAAAAAATAATCGAGGCTTCCCAAAGTGACACACTTGGGAGACTGTACCCATTCTTTAACAACCCTTCAAGCTTCATTTGCAACTCTTTCAATTCCGGTGTGCCCATTATGTATGGTGTCTTGGACACTAGGGAAGATCTTGGAACCAAGTTAATAGAAAAATCAATGTATTTCTTTGGTGCCAGTTCTAATATTTCTCTAAAAATATCTTTAAAATTTATTAAGGAAGGATGGTATTCAATGCTTGCCACTTTATCTTTGGATGCATTTTTCATACGGGATGAAAAAATATGACATCCCTTTCTGAAACTCTTTTTCAACTGTATAGTTGAAATCTCTCTAACAACTGCAACTCTCGGAATGCCCTGAATCTTGTCTTGGTTCCCTTCCTCTTCAAGGCATGTGATTCTCTTATTGCAATAGTATAGGACAACATGGTGTTTTTCAAACCAATCCATGCGAAATTGACAATCATATGAACCCAATGGTATGATGATTACATCTACCTTCATGTTGATTCCATTCATGGCTATCGAACAATCTTTAACCAACTCATTGATTTTCCTCTTAGCTCTTGTGGCTAATTGAAATAACCAATATTTCTTATGCTTACTCCTTTGCAATTGAAATCTTTCAAAAATGTTAGAGTTTATGTAACTATGGATAGCTCCAAAATCAATTAAAATTGCTATGGGTTGGTTATCAATCTCACCTTCCATTCAATCATGGGATATTGATATTATGCTTTCTTGTTGTACAAGGCTATACAAATACTTGACATGTTTCCTCCCATATGTAACACACCCACTATCATAATTAAAACAAATTGTGGGTTAATCTCCCATACGTGAGAAATATCCACAAACCTGCATTAGCGAAATGCCAATCCCTGGTTCTATATCGGGATTCGGGGTTCCTTCTATCGGGGTTTTGACACCCACGATGTCTTGGCAACTACAATCACCGATCTCCGACCTCTGATTCACTCCTTGGTTTCCTCAGCCCCACTTGGCTAAGCCTTTGATCCACACGACCGGTTCCTATATGACCATACGACAACTTCTCGTCGGGGTTTCGGAGTTTGCGGTGCCGAGGTGCACATGTACCCGAAACTCCCGATCCTCCGATCCCCGATGTGCTCCTAGCGTATTGGCTTTCCGAGCTAAGTCCTAGTCAATACGACCACAACGTTCACAAGACCACAATCTTAATTCTTGTCGGGGTTTGGTGCCTTTCAATGTCATGGCGCACAAGTCCCCTAGACTCCCGACGCGCCTTTACACTGGCTAGCCCCCTTGGCTATACCATGGTCCATGTGACCACTTACCATATGACTGCAGCCATATAACCTTCCATCGGGGTTTCGACATTTGCGATGACACAGAACACATATACCCGGGACTCGCGATATCTCGATTCTCGATTCTCTCCGGATGCTCGACACGCGTCCCTTGGATCAACGGCTTATGATGGTGTCAGGAATTCGCATATCGCAGTTTTGTAATGTAAGGGTTTCATGTCCTTGAAATCCCCGATACGCCGATTCCCGTATTCCGAACTCTGACTTTCTGGGATCTCTCGCCACGCTTCCTCGCTGATGGACGGTGTTGATCCCGTCGGGAAATCGCGGATCGCGATTTCCTGTTGCGAGCGTTCCATGTCCTTGGAAACTTCGATTTCCTGATCTGCGACTTTCGTCCGATCTCTGACACTTGTCCCGTGTGAACGGACGGCTCAGATCTTATCGATAAATCGTGGATCGTGATTCCAGGTGGCAAGAGTTTTATGTATTCGAAATCCCCGATATGCCGAACTCCGACTCTTCGGGATCCTCTGCCATGTGTCCCTACTATTTGAACGACTTAGATCCTATCGAGAATTCGTGAATCGCGACTTCCTATTGCAACGGCTCTACAATCCTAAATTCTCCAATGGGTGAAATCTCGATGCCTCCCAGGACACCGACATGTGTCCTACCGAGATCAACGACTAGGACTCTTTCTCTGCACACTAGGGTTTAACTCCAATGCAACTTCTCGAGATCTGATGGCTGTCGGGACTATGATCTAAGATACGATGGTTTAGATCATTTCTCCTGCACACTCCCCTTCCAGAAGTTATACTCCGTGAAACTCCACCCGATCCAATGGTTTACGGGATTTCTGCTCCAGATCTGATGGCTCAAATCACTTCTTCGCACACCTACCCCTGCGCTTAACCCCTGCGTAGCTTCTCCAGATCCAACAGATGATAGGTAATTTGGACCGAGATCTAACGGTCCAGATTCATTCTTTTGGGTCTTGGGATTTACGATCCCAATTTCTCGTTGCTCACGATGATAGAGGGAAAAGGGGAAAGGTAC
>JASDQU010439604.1:54688-80609 GCA_032191745.1 Picea mariana
TTTGAGCAACTAGAATTTGGGAACCACATCTTAGAGTCCTAGCTAATTGCATTGGGGGCCCTGATAAATGAATGAAATGATCCTTGGGTTAGCCTTGATAAACAAATGGTGCATTCCTTGGGTCGGTGGGTTGAGGGGAACAAGAGATTATGGTTGGAATTGTTGTTGGAGTTGTGAAAGTGCAAAATTTTATTTCTAAGTGTTGTGATGTAAATTTGCATATATGTATATTGACATAGTGTGCACCTAGGAAAGAACACAATTGTAGTGGAGGGGGAATGTAACATCCCCACTATAATCCAAAAATTAATTAATGTTTAATGTAGATATAATATGTGGATATTATTAGTTTTTTTTAATTTACAGATCAATAGAGTTACCAGTGTTCTTAGATCTTCTTTTAATAATAGTTATATCATATATTGGAAAATAAGAAGCATAAACAAGAACAAGAGAACACAAGAATTTATCCTAGGAAAACCCCAAATGGGGGAAAAACCCAGCCTTACTTTCTTAGATAGATTTTTTCCAAGATAATCTAACCATAAATCATATCTCAAGAGAAACAAACAATGAAGAAACCTTAGCACTAGGCTAGCACACAAACTAGTGCTAGTAGCTATAGTAGCAACAACATAAAACAGTAGAACACCTCTTCCTAGAGATAACACAAAAGAAAAAAAGATCATTAAGAATAACCAATAACCTCATATGTCGTAGTGCAATGTCTTCTTCCTTTCCTCAGACTTGCGCACCCTTCTTCAGTGAGAGAGTGAGTGAGTGTGTGTCCAAATGAGAAATACATCCTCTCTATTTATAGTCTTCAAGTCACTTTAGTTTGGTCAACTTCTTCTCTGGAGATTTTGATTTCCCTTTATTCTTTTCTTGTGGTCCGACTTCTCTTTCGGGGTGTTCTTCCATTTGTTAAATAGTATTCTTGGAATTTTGAAATCTTCTCCTCTTGAAATAAAGGTTGTCTAGGAGGAAAATACCTCCCACGACTACCAAAACATCAACACTCCCTCTTAGTTATGGAGGTGTCTTTCCATGATGTATTCATCTAGTAGTCCATTGACTACTCTGCAATCAACTAGTAGCACAACTACTACCATGACATCAGTAGCTCAAATCATCTGCCACAGTCTTTATGACTATGTTGCAATCAACCAGTATTAGACAAATACTATAATGTCATCCAATAGTACACAACTACGGCCATGCTATAGTAGTACAAAACTATTATCCAGTGGTACACAACCACAGCCATAGTAGTACACAACTACTGTCCAGTGGTACACAACCATGACCATAGTCTCATGACTACATAGCAATCCACTAGTAGCACACAACTACTAGCATGTTGTCCCGTAACACACAACTACTTCCATATTCTTACGACTGCGTTGTGATGTTTATCCTCTCCCATCTACCCAGTTGTGCATTACTCCCTCAGTCACCTCACATAACTGATCTAGGAAACCCTTGGCTAGAGGGGTTAACTGACTGGAGGAGAAACACCACACCTCCCTCTCAATGAAGGTGGACATTCTACATCACACCAAGATGATCTCTGAAGTACTCATACTTCACTCTAGACAAAGTCTTGGTGATAATGTTTTTTATATTCTCATTTGTGGATATGTATCAGAGCTTCATAGCTTCTCTCTAAACCATGTCTCAGATGTATTGATATTTTATCTCTATGTTCTTTGAATTGTCATGAAGGACATGATTCTCTAAAAGATTTACACAACTTTGATTGTCACAAGGTATCAAAGTTGTCTCTAAGTCTAGATCAAATATTCTTGCAAGCAACTTTCGAAGCCACATTGCTTCAGAGATTGCAACACTAGCTGTGACATACTCTTTCTGCTTAACCTTGATATCATTCCTGATCCCAAACTAAAGTAGCATCTGGATGTGATTTTCCGATCCACTTGACTCCCTACCTAGTTAGAGTTTGTATAACCCTATAGCTTCACATGTATATCCAAGAAGTATCTCAATCCATATCCAATTTTACCATATTGGTACCTCAACACATATTTTGATGCCATCCAAGGTACATGTCTAGAATCAACCGTGTACTGACTCAAGGTGTTCACTACAAAAAATATGTCTGATCTAGTGTTAACCGGGTACATAAAGGATCTGATCAATTGTATGTACATTGTGGGATCCACCAAATATGAATATGAATAACTCAAGAGATTTAGATTCGTCATAATAGGTGTGGCTATGGACTTACAGTCCATCATCCTAAATCTTTGCAGGATCTTAACAATATATTTTCCTTGGCTAAGGAAAATCTCATTTGGTCTCTGCCACACCTCCAATCCCAAGAAACAATGCATCAGAACCATATCCTTCATATTGAACTTTGAAGTGAGCTCCCTCTTAAACCCAACTATGATATTCTCATCTCCTGTTAGAAATAGGTCATCCACATGTAAGACAAAAATCAATGGGAAACCATTTTCAACCTTGTAGTAAAGGTTGGGATCTACATCACTCTTGGTAAATAGTAAGCTTATCAGGTAGCTATTTATCCCGACATACCATGTCCTAGGTGCTTGAGTTTAGTCTGTACAAATCCTTCTTCAATCTGCAGACATGAGACTCTTTCTCATGTATCTTGTGGCTGCTCCATGTATACATCTTATGGCTATTGGAGAAAGTGTCTCATCATAATATTCTCCCTCTTGCTGAGAGAATCCTCTAGAAATAAAAAAATATTTATACATCTCTATTCTTTCATATGAAGCATGCTTGATCTTGTAGATCAACTTGGAAGTCACCACTGACTTCCCTTCTGGTTTCCGAACCACTTTTCACACATCATTCTTCATGATGGACTGGTACTCCTCTATCATGGTATCCTTCCATACATGTTTCTTAGCATCTTCTTCAAAGGTGGAAGGTTCTGAATCAATACGTTTACTCATCAGTGCCACATAACTGGAAAAATTATGTGGTCTCTTGCTGTCTCTGGAACTAAGGAGAAATCCATATCTCGATCCTTCTGACTGGCTTCCTCCTATGTCACTGAAACAAGGGAATCCTCCTAGGAGTTGTCATATATCCTCGAAGCCTCTAAATCTTTGATACATAACACTCAACTCATGGCACCTATTTTTCAGTCATGGAAGACGTCTCTCTCTATCATATCAATCTTAGGAGGAATACTTTTTGAATGAAAGTCTCTAATCCACTTAATCTCTCTGAGATTAGACTCACTCTGAGTTGGCATTATTCCTATGAATCTTGAATCCCTCTAATTATATATAATATCCAAAACCATATGCTCCCTTTGCATGTGTTTTCCTCCTTTGAAGTATGATATCCTATGAATTGTCCTAGGGAGGCTTCTCCTCCCTACTAGATCCCGAGGGTTTACTCCCTCTGAACTCTAGCTTCTTCTGATTTGGTACTTGGTTGGGCCACCTGCCTCACCACTGGTGGAGTCATATGATCCTTCTCATGATATGGATCATCAGTTCCATGTATCTATATCCCCTTTGCATCCTGCAAAGTATCACGAGACCATGTTGGTCTCTTCTTGGTCACTGCAACGTTTCTAGGTAAGCCCTTCTAGATCTACTAACTCTTCCTGATGATATGAAGAGTGATCACTTGAACTAGAGGGATTTGTATGGTCATCTTCGAAGCCTTCTTCTCCTCATAATCAATATTCATGTGAGATACTCGGTATCGTACAAAAGTACCCTTTTTGTCAGAAGGTTCTGACTTCGTTCTCTTCTCCTTTTCTATGGTCATGTACACAACTCTATGTCTGGATAGTATGCTCCATGTCTCAACCAGATACCATCTAATTTGTTTCCTCTTGCAACCATCAATAGAGATCCCTCACAGAGCTATCACATGTGACCTTCCTAGAACAAGAGTAACAACAAGGGAAAATAGCAGACAAGAATAATATCCTAATGATAAGAATAATAAAACAAGAATGGGAAAAATTGTCACACTAGCTCCTTCTCAGAGCTATCATCTATGACCTATCTGGGACAAGAGTCAAAACATAATACAATAACAAGAAATAAGAACAACACTTCTCAACACTCTTCCAATGTTGTGACCAATCATTCCTCATTGTAACCTTCCTAGGACAAAGTCAACAACCAAGAACATCTCCTAAAAGAGATCAATTTCATTTTGCAAATAAGTACATTATTAATACTAAACAATGCGTATTTACTTAATTATCATTGTATCAACAACATTCAAGTGCTACTAAACATTTGATAGCAATAGCAGTGATGGAACTCTAAATATTTCTATTCTAGTTACAACATTTACTTAAGAAATATAAAATATCAAACCAGATATGCAAACCTAGAGTCTGGTTGTTGTTGTCCCATTTGAGTTGTATTCTACATCATGTTCATGTGTTTGGAAGAAATAACATATAAAAGACATACTCTTAATCCTTTGACTCCTTTTCCTTTTGCTAGGGTGTGGACTCTTCCATGTCAGCTACATGTGCGTTATGCTTTCCTTGCTCATCCTTATGAGCACATTGAGAGGCATAATGTCCCAGCTTATTACAGTTATAGCATATGAATTTTTGACGCATCCTTATTATAATGTGGTCTTTTAAATTTATTCAAACTGAATTCTCTTCTCTCTTTCCTTTTCTTCACATGAGAGGAAAGAGCTTGATTTTCTTCATCATTTGTTTTCTGTGATTTGGATATCAACCTAGATTATTCTTAGGTACAATCTAACCATAACTTGTCAAACTTGGGTAGTTTCATTCTTGCACAACTCCCTTTAACAAATGGATCCCAAGAGGAAAGAAATCCACTGAGTGTAGTAGTCATGAGTTCAACGTCACCCATTGGGTCTCCAATACCTGCTAACTGGTCCTTAATCTGTGAGATTCTCAAGAAATAGTTGGAGATTATTTATGACTTGTTCATTGTCACTTTTCTGAGTTGATTCCTTAGAGTAATGTTCTAGATGGTGTTCTTTATTTCATAAATTATGTTTATGGAATCAAACATTTCCTTCATTTTCTTCAATTATGAAACATCAGTATCAAATGATCCTTAATCGAGTATGTCAAGATCCTCTTTTCCTTGACTTCATTATTCTTGAACTTTGTTTTGGCTTCATATTCTTCTAGTTCTGGAATCACCTACTTGACATGATCTAATAAATCATTCTCTTCTAAAATGAGGAGTACCATATGCTTCGAGAATCTGAAGTTATATGCTCCATCCAGTCTATCTTCAACTCTCATACTAGTACTCATTTTCGCCGATAGAAACCCTAGATCTGAGAAATTTAAAATTTTTAAACTTCTCCAAACTACAAATGGAGTGTTACAGAGGGTGTGCTAGGGTAGGGAGAACTTCTCTATGGTGAAATTAGTCCCAATTCCTTGGAACTAGTTCTCAACAAGCATGACAAAAAATTGTGTAGCTGCAGTTTTTCAAGATCTTTCCTTCCAGTTGTTAGACTATCTGGAAGGTAACCAACTTTGAAACCATGTTATATTTTCTTAATTTACAGAGAATTAGAGTTACCAATGTTATTATATCTTATTTTAATAAAAATTATATCACATACTAGAAAATAAGTAGCATAAACAAGAACAAGATAACACAAGATTTTATCCTAGGAAAACCCCAAATGGGGGAAAAACCCATCCAACCTTTCTTACATAGATTTCGTACAAGATAATCCAACCATAAACTGGCTCTCAAGAGAAACAAACAATGAAGAAACCTTAGCACTAGGCTAGCACATAAACTAGTGCTAGCAGCTACAGTAGCGACACTATACAACACTAGTGCACCTCTTCCCAGAGATAGCACAGAAGAGAAAACGACCACTAAGAATAACCAAGAACCTCAGATGTCACATTTTAATGTCTTATTCCTTGCCTCAAACTTTCCCATCCTTCTTCGGTGAGAGAGAGTGAGTGTGTATCAAAATGAGCAAGGAGTCCTCTCTATTTATAGTCTTCAAGTCACTTTAGCTGGGTCGACTTCTTCTCTTGAGATTCTAATTTCCCTTTATTCTTTTCTTGTGGGATGAATTCACTTCTGGGGTGTTCTTCCATTTTTTCGATGGTCTTCTTGGACTTCTGTAATCTTCTCCTCTTCTAAAAAAGGTTCTCTTGGAGGAAAATATCGCCCGCAGCTACCAAAACATCAACAACTACGATAAAGAGATGTAATATGTGAATTGCATTTCTATGTTTTAATAATAAAATGTGATGTTAGTTGCTAAGGGGACATGGACATAGATGGGAGTTGAATTAATACACAAGAGAGTGGAGGGTCTAAAAGAATGACCAAGAAGGATCCAAGGGGGAGTTACCCATATATATTAATTCAAGCCATTTTCCTAAAATTGTTATTAATATATGAACCTTCTAATTTCTGATTGAGTGTTCCCAAAACCAATATGTAAGAGGGTGGGTGTGAGTGGTAACATCCCATAGATTTTCAGGATGTGTCGAATGAAAATCTGTAAAAAGGTCATTCAGAGATGAAAAGTCTAGAAGAGGAGGAAAAGGAAAACGTGGATTGGTTTCTTCAGACTTACAAGATGTATAAGTAGGTGAACTGATAGGGGATGAATCAGGGTATAAAATATGTTCTCCAGGGTTTCGGAGAACTGATACCTATACTTTAGGTGAAGATGGGGTAGACAGAATATTAACAATAGTGGGTATAGAGAGGGATATTTCGTTTGTCAATTCAATCTGAGTCTTTACTTTGTGTATAACTTCCTTTGGGTTTTCAAACATAACTTTGGGCTTAGTAGGTGATGCCTCCATAGAGGGTGTTTGTTTAAAATTCCATACAGGGGTTAGTTCTTCAACCAAAATCTTAGTATTGACTTTACCTACTTTGGGTTCGTATTTTTTACCTGCTGATGCGGTAGTCGATTTGAGGTATCCATTTGGTTTCAACAACCTTTCGGGATATGAAATAGGAGTGGTATTCTTATTGTCTGGATTCTTTCTGGCATTCTTTCAACCGAATGTCAATTTATCTGTGGTGGAGTTGCCAAGTGAAAGATAAAAATAACCTTACTTTGTGTGTTCAATCTTTTTTCACTATCAAAGATAGAATCTTACCTTGTCGTTTCTCTATCCCCGACAACGGCGCCAAAAATATGTTGGTCATGAGATTAAAGTTAAGGCTCAAAGGATAATGTCAAGTAGAAATAAAGTTTAAGAGAGTGGTTTTAAAAGTTCTTTTTCTACCTTAGTTATATGAGAAAAATTCCTTAAATGAAATTAAAAGTATGGCATCACAGAGGTCGTATTTTGTGTTTCAATCAAAGTTGAAATATCGATTGATGTGAGAGAAAACTACAAAAATGTAAAACAAAGTAAGGCATCAATTGCTGAAGAGTCTCACCTTGTTGCAGTAAAAGAAAATAGATAGTGTAACCTTGAATAAAGTATAAAATATAGTAATCCACACAACTTGCAAGTCTTGATTTACTCACAGTAAATGCAAAGGAAAAACTGTTTGCTTAACAAATTACTGATGCAATATGATTACAGTAGTTGTTTTAATAAATTGGAATCAAACATTTACGAAGGAAATCCATAAAGAAATGTTGAGATATGGAAGAACATAAGAAACACATAACCCAAACTAAACAAAACTTGAAATCTCTATCTGCACTTGTATTAATACTCAATAAGGAGAGTTTTCTCTATTACAATCGGCAAGAAGAAGCCCTTGATAGATATTGAGTCTATGCATTTATACAAACTCTCTCAACCCAAAATAGTTGGACTTCTTATAACTAAAAATAGCAAATATTTTTGAATAAGGTAACAAAATGTAAAAACTGAAGAGTTCCATTAGCCTTCTCCTCTATCTCTTCGTCTATTGGTGGAAATAATTCTTTCAATCATTCTTTAGCCTGAATAAAGTTGTCGTCTAATCTTTAAATATGTGAGTAATATGTGCATGTTTCCTTACTTGTTTTCAGATGTGCTTGTTTTCCCATACTCAATACATTGGATGCATTTACTCACTAATTAAACCACTAACCTTGAAGGCTCAGTTGCTTCTTTCACCTCGAAAGTGTATATCTTCCTCGCTATCTAAGGAAAATTTTCTTGTGTCCTTTTCACTGCTTGAGATATGACCTATAATTGTAAGCTTGTATTTACTATCCATTCATTTATTTGAAGGAGGTCAATCTGGTTCATTTTTTGGATGGTCGTCAAAGCTTCTTCTTTTCTTGTTCTGGAATTATAATGATTCTTTACTATATCAATTTGACCCAGGGATTCAAAAATAACATAACCTTCAAAATCAATTATTTCTTTATCTAGTGATGTCAATTCTTTTATACAAGATTCATTTACCTCTCTGGAAATTATCTTGCTCTTTGTTAGATTTTTTTCCCAAGCCTTCAAAGCCATATCACCTTTTATTTGTTCTGAAAAAGAAAGCCAATGAACATCTGAGACATCATCCTTTGGTACCAATAAGACAGCCTCTTTAAACTTAACTTGTGCTGAGAAAGATTCTCTTGAGATTGAGCTGTGAATTCCTTTGGATCTCATCAAAGTTGTCTTGGAGTTGTTGAATTTGTTGTTTATCATATGCTCTTATCTGCTCGAAGTCTCGACTCATCATGTTCTAAACAGTCTTCTCAGTTTTTTGTATTTGATTTTGAAGTTGATCTACCAACTGGTTACTCTGTTTTAGATTCTCGTTCACATTTTCTACAGACCACTGATTGGTCATGGAAAAGGAACCTAATGAACCTACCTCCCTTAGCGAATTTTGAATCATCTCGGTTCAGTCCATCGTACACCATTTTTTTCCTTTTGACTATCACTCCATCTTTATGACGTGTTTCTCGTTTGACTATAGCCCTCATTTTCTTGCTGAAGAAGAAGTCTGAAGGAGGCATATCTTCGGGTGCAATTGGGGTGAGATCATTTATAAAAATGACTTCAGAACCGAGATTTCCAAAACTAGACTACAACAGTGTCAACGAAGTGATAGGGGTACCTATTTCCTTATATAATTATTGCTCACCAGTGTTGGTCGCAGAGGTGGCTGGATTAGAAGGAGATGTATCATGTCCTTACTTCAGAAAGGCTTCGAGATGAGCCTTTGCCTGAGGGCCTAGTAGAGTTGATACTGAAGCTTCCAATTCCTGAGTTAAATCTTTGATGTTCTTTAGGTTTTCTTTAGTATCATGTTTACCGAAGTTCCTTGTCTCAAAACCTAGAGGCACATTTCCATGTGTAGACAAAGTGGCTACTGACTCTCCCTGTAATACTTTTGGAAAGTTGTTTCATTTGTGTGTTTGAAAACTGAAGAAACTGGCCTGTTGATCTGGAGACAAGGTTTGAACTCTATTCAATACTTCTTCATAAGATTTGAATCCCCTCAATATTTCATCATGTGGGGAGTTTCCGTGCACATATTTCTTCAATTTTTATTGGGCCAGGTGGTTTTCCATGATTTTTTGCGGGTCGTGCCTTTTAAAATCAATTTCAACCAATTTGACATCTTCTAGAGCTGCATCTTCCACTTTGGAGTGGCCGAAGTCTAATAATGAAAACATACCAACCTGGACGGGGAAGGTAGGCCATACCTTTTTTGGGGCCTCTTTAATCTCTTTGTTGATGCCCCCTGTCCCTGTTTGATAAGATACTTCTCAATATACTAGTCGGTCTGGTAAAAACCTTTGGAGAGCATGGGGAGGGACTGAGCATCTGAAAACCCTAATGTAAGAAAAGTTTTCTTCGATGTACCAATTTTCTATTTTTCCCAGGTTTCCCATGATTATGTCTAAGATTTGAGGGGGTGGGAAACCATATAAAGCTATATGGAATGACACCACTACATGATGGAAAATTTCATAGAAGAAATATTTAGCCTTGTCTTCCCATAGTTTGGAGTGATAGAAGTGAATCGATTCATCACTGGGGTTCAACTCTAGTTCATTAGTGGAAAAGGGTCAAGAAGCAAGTGGAATCCATGATATATGTGGACATATAGAAATGGGCATGTTTCCACTTTGACTTTTCCAATTTGTATTCTGGGATTTATTTAGCCAAATTGTTTGATAAAATTTTGGCCCGGTTAAAAGAGTAGCCCTCATCCACCTCATGCATAATTGACACCCAGGCCATTGGGAAATGAGTGGGATTCTTCTTCCTGAATAGAGGATGGATCATCATAGCCACATAAATAATATGAGTATCTAAATACGTTGTGGCATAAATTCCATGAGCGTCGGCTCTGAATTTCTTCGAGTTCCCCCACCAGGACTTGATTATATCAGGATATCTTTTATCATATTGTATACACTTATGTTGCTCAAATTATAGCATGAATGCAGCATTGAAATTATATTTAAAATCAGGGGATAGTTTATACATTACTTTTATGTGTTCTAGTCTAAAATACTCAACAACGACCTTTTGAGAGCTGAAAATGCTCCTGTTTTGAACATCGGCATTTTCCAGGGCCCAACTTATCATGTCATTATATGGCATGATCCTTGGCCACACAACTATCTTGTGAAGCTCAGATTGGGATATAATTTTGAGTTTAGCTCTGTGAGTATCGTCCACTTCATCGCCATAATCATCTGGACAATTTATAACCTCATGTTCTATAATCTCGAACACCTATGTCCAAGATTTCATAGTATCTATAGATCGTGGTGTGGTATCTGACAAAACGTCTGTGTTCGGGTTTGAACCTTCACTAGCTGCATCAGTATTCTTATTCATCTTTCGTGGTGCCATGATATTGCTAGAATCAGAATGGAGTTACCTGTTGCAGGAGAATACGTGAGTTTCTCAGTTAGATAAAACTTACTACCCTGCGAGAGGTGAAAATGAAGTTCAAAATCAAACATTTTATTCACATATGGTGCGTTGATTAGAGTATACCTTCACTGACAACAAGTTTATTAATATTAATGAGAAATTATACCTGGTGATCTACAATCTATGCTAAAAAATCATTACCGTTGATTTGTGATAAATGTCATTAATATCGTCGATTCGTGTTCGAGAGTTTTAGATGAAACAAATTTGAAATTTCTCAAATTGCGAATTCGTGATAGGTTAATTACAAGATAATCTCTCTTAAAATATTAATTAATCATGTTGAACATTAAATTCTCTTGGGTATTCGGACTTTGGGATTTTTAAATGAAGCTCAAGAAGAAATCCCTGAAACCTAAAACTGCGAAAAGATTAATTATCTGATAATCGCTTTTAAGTTTTAATTAATCACATTTAAGTTCAAGTGTTTCGGAAGTTTGGAACTTCGGATATTTTACGATATGATGAAGGGTAAATGTCTGAACTTTGAAACACAAAGTTGTTAATTATCCTTTGACTAAGTTTAACTTAATTAATTAAGATTTAACATTTTGGCATTTCAATGCTTCGTGGATTTGCGAGTTAGATTTCTGTTATATTTCTGAAAGGCCATCTCCCATAGTGATGTGTTGAAGATGATGTCATTCTAGATGACCTGTCGAGACTAGGGGGTGCCATGTGTTACTTAGAATCATATGAATCTTCAAATGAAAATGTCAGAAATGGATGACACGTGTCAACCCAGGGGATACTCAAAAGATACATGTGTACTATGACTTGTGTATTTTAAAGGTTTATGAAAAAGTGATAACAGACACTTTCGAGTTTCGGGACTTTTATTGTGAAGATATATCAAAATGACCGAAGCGCGAAGCTCCGAAGTGACCTTTAGTGATTTGACTCTTTAACAATTAGGTGGCTCCAAAACTCTAGGAAAAAGGGGATCGTTCGATCAAATGAGGGAACTTCATCAATGACGAATATCATGCGCGCCTTATGACCAAAAATAAATTTGATTTAAACTTTGAAATTTGATTTATGAGTTGCCACTTTGGGAAAGATGATGTTGAGAAAGTAAAGTTCAAAGTTTAAGATTATATGTGTTCCAACATAGGATCCATCTGGGTATCGTGTCTCCCTGCGAGGCATGGAAGAAAAGTATACCAAGTGCCTTTATTGGGTAAATGGAGTTATCATTGTATTTGTGGAAAACACCTTTGGGGAAATATCATACAGAGAAAAAATTGGACTTCAACCGAGTCTAAAAAAACCTTCAAAACACAATCAATTCTTGATCTCAAGTTAGGCTATTAATAGTTTCCTTTTCCTGAAAATGAGTTTGGATTTGTTTTAGATAATCAAAACAACTTTAACTGAAGTATCAAACTTTGGTTGATTTCATTCGCTTAAAGGCAAAGTAATTTGAACAATTTATTCAGGGAATCCCTTGTCGGTTTAGAGTGTAAATATTACTGAAAAAAGAAATAGATACTAGAGTATGTTTATACATGTATGACGGCCTTACATATATCGTAAATATTGCTTCACTGCCAGTGAGCTTGTTCAGTGCTCTGATGAATTTATCTACATCTCCCATTGAATTTCCTTTCACCACTTCAATTAGAATTTTTTCATTTTATTGAGATGAGGGCAATCATTACATGAATTTCCTTTCATCCTCTCTTTTGGTCAAAATGGGGGCAATCGATTTACAAATTTCCTTTCACCATTTGTCTTAGACTAGATGGGGGCAATCATTTTATGAATTTCCTTTCACCATTTGTCTTATATTTTTTATAATTTTGAAGTGGGGGCAATCAATTTGTATGTATCATACAAGGGATGATATCTTCTTAAGATTTGACAATGAAGGTCTGCCAACAATTTTTTATTGTACTCTGAACTAAATCTCTCCCGATATTCAGTACATCTCTTCCTATAGGGAAGATCTTATGGGGATTTTTTTATTTTCCATGGATTAGCCTTGAGAGAATTAATCAGTTAAAATATGTTAGAAGAGCTAAAGTTATCAGGATTAGCATAGACATACTTTATTTTAGTTAAAAATAGAGGAACATAAAGATTTTCGCCTAATCTTATTTTGAAGATATGTTTTTAAGTTTTCTGAGTCAAGACGAAATTCTTTCTTTCTATGAAGACTTAGGTAGTGAAAATTAAAATAGAGTAAAAGCTCGAAGATAGGAAAAATGAAATAGAACGAGAACTCAGAGGGTGTGATGCAAAAGAATCTTATTTCTACACAAGTTCACTTCTTGATTATCAAGCTTCTCTTTTTAACCCTTTTTTATTCTTATTTTATTTTCTTTTCATTTTTTATTTTTTTTATTCGATTCAGATAAGGCTCCAGGATCCATTTGCAGATTTATAATTTTTTGATCTTAGATCAAGTGTTTATATTTACATCAGTAGAACCTTGTTTAAATACAATAAAATTTCTTCAGAATTTTATCTTGAATAATAAGTATATAATCTCATACCTCGGATTTCATTTACATTTTCAATCAAACCAATTATTAATTCGTCACATGTTTTGAGAGAAAACAAATATTTTGAAAACTGAGCAATAGATTTTGATACCTCCTCATTTCTCATCTGATAGTAAGTATTTTGCATGAGACCAAGGTAGGAAAAGTTAGATAATTCTGTAGAATAGAAATCATATGCAGTACAGATACTTTATATTTTTATTTTATTATATCAAATAAGACTAGGTTTGTTTACAACGAAAAAGTAAAATTTAGATAATTTACGAAAGGAAATGAAATTGCAAATTTAAACGAGAAACCAAACCGATATATACAATGGTAATGTGAAACATTATTATTGCATAAAATGTTTTAGATAGCGCCCGTTGATAGGGGCGTCAAAATTTTTTCCGTCAAGATTTTCCAGTAGGAAGGAATTCTTTCCCTCTATAGTTGCAAGCCGGAATGGTATCAACCAGAGATGATTGAACTTGTCATCTTTTCCTGCATCTTCTTTTCTATCATCCCATTTTAAAACTAGATCACCAGGAAGAAACTCCTTGTCTTTCACTTTTTTATCGAAAATGTCTTTCATATTAGCTTGGTATTTTTGGATTTTGTCATCAACTTCGGCCCTATTTTGTTAGACTTTGATTATTTGGTTTATCCTCCTCATTAAGTCATTTTTTCTTCATTTGCGTCTTGCCACAAATCCATCATAGGAAGAGAGAGATTGATAGGAAGGAAAACATCAATACCATAAACCATTTGGAAAGGGGACATACCTATTGCTTTCTTAGTGCTGATTCGATTTTCCCATAAGGCATACTTTAGGTGAACGTGCCAAGCCTTCTTATTCTTCGTCAACACTTTCTTGATTATATTCATCAAAATTTTGTTGGACGATTCGACCAACCCATTTCCTTGAGGATAATAAGCTCTAGAATATCCTAACAAAATATTATATTTTTGACAAAAAAATGCCATGGCCATAGATTTGAAATCTTGGGTGTTGTCCGTGACTATTTTTCGAGGGAAAGCAAACCTCGATAGGATGTTTTCCTCCAAAATTTTTATAACTACCGAATTTGTGTCATTCCGAGTTGCAATGGCTTCAACCCATTTCGTGAAATAATTGGTAGCAATTAAAATCCATTTATGTTGGGCACTTGATTGTGGGTGGATTTCTCCGATGAAGTCCAGGCCCCATTGTTGAAAAAGAGCCTTTGTTTTGACTGGGACTAAAGGAAGTGTAGGTATATTTTGTTTACCAAAGAATAGTTGGCAAGGATTACAGGTTCTAACCTTGGCATTCACATCAGTAAATAACTTTGGCCAATAATATCCAACTCTTAGAATATTGTGGGTCATTTCCCTCCAGGCGTGATGTCCTCCACACACTCCTTTGTGAAATTTATTTATGATATTCTCTATTTCAGGTTCTATTAAAAAACGTAGCAAGAAGCCTAGAGGATCTTTCCAGTACAATTGACCTTCAATAATACAGTATTTAACTGTGTGTAGCTTCAATGTTATTGCTTTGAATAGAGTCATGTCACTCGGGCACTGAAGGCTAAGGTGGTATGAAGCAATATCATGATACCAATCAGAGGAAGAAAATTTATCTTCGATATGGATTGTAGGGGTTTGTTCATCAATTTCCTCTATGTCTAGGATATATCCATGTGATTCTAGGTGATTTATCCTGAGTGCCATGAAATTTTATTCTGCTAACAATTTCGCCAAGCCTTTCACCTTAAACTAGATTGGTCGATTTTACTTCAAGATCGAACTCCTGAATTTTAGCTAACCAATGACCTCTCCTACCATCACTATCTGGTTGTACCAAGATATCTTTGACAGAGCTTGTTGGCACATAAACAATTATTTTGGAGTGCAATACATATGTCCTGAAATATTTGAGAGATTTCACCATTGCGTACACTTGTTTTTCTAGTACATCATATCTCAATTCGGTGTCACCAATACTTTTATTGAAAAAGGCTATCGACTGCTCAAAACCTTCTTTGTTCTTTTGCAATATTACCTTTGCGATAGTATGTTCAGATGCGAAAGAAAATATCAGGAATTCCTTAGTATAGTCTAGACTAGCTAACACTGGCACTTCGCTTATAGCTTTATTAACTCGCTCGAATGATGCTTTTTCTTCTACAGTCCATTTCATTTCACTGTCTTTCTTCAACATATATGTGATAAGTTTGACATTTTCAACAAAGTTAGGGATAATCTTCTCAAAAAAATTCTCTTCCCTAAAAACAACTGGATTTCTTTTTTATTTCTAGGAATGTTTATCGTGTCAATAGCCTCGAATCGCTTAGGGTCGACCTTGATACCATCCTTCGAAACTGTATGACCCAGAAGCTTGCATTCTTGCATAGAAAAATGTGACTTCTTAGGGTTAATAGACAAACCAATTTTTTTTGCATTTCTCGGAGGTTTGTTTGAGATGAACCAAATGTTCTGCATCAGAATTGGAGAAGAATGTTAAATCATCCAAGTAAATAACAACAAATTTATCTCTCTCACCGATGAAAGCTATATCCATCACTCTTTGGAAAGTGGCCCCTGCGTTCATCAAACCAAATGGCATTTTATCGTACATCAAAGTTCCCCACGAAGTGGTAAATCCAGTCTTTTATTTATCATCTTCGTGGATAGAAATTTGTTTGTATCCGGAAAAACCATCAATCATAGACATTCTATTGGCTCCAAATACCTTTTCCAGGACATGATCCATTTTTGGCAGTGGGTATTTGTCTTTGAGGGATGACCGATTTAAATTCCTGAAATCTACACAAAGCCTTATTTCTCCACTTTTCTTCCTGACGGGTACCAAATTTTCTACCCATTCGGAGTACCTGAGTGGAATGATAATCTTTGCGTCTAGAATTTTTTTGACTTCCCTTTCTATTACTGGCAAGAGGATAGGATTTATCTGTATCATCTTTTTCTTGAAAGGTTTGATACCATGCTTCAAAGGAATCTTATGTTCAATTACAGAGGTATCGTAAGTTCTTAAATCATCATAGGGCCATGCAAAGACGTCTTTATATTGTTTAAGAAACTCAACATACTTATTCTTTTCCTTGGTCGGAAGGTACTTAGATATCTTGACCAATTTAGGATCTTGTTTAGTTCCTATATTACAATATTCAACCTCTTCAGGTTGAGGTTGTAAGGTATATTTTAAGGGTATATCATCTTGGTCAAACAATCTTTCTAAGGGTATTAGACCTCTGGGAATCTGATTATTCTTAAGCACGAGCATTCAGTGATTTTCAATCTTATCCTAGAACTTTTTCAGAGTATTCACCTTCCTGCATAATCCAGATAGGATCATTCTGATTCTCCTGATCTATATGAGTCTCAGAGAACTCGTCAACCATTTCTAGGAACTGTTTAATTTGCTCATCATCTTCAAAGACTTGCCAGTGATGAAAATTATTTGGTATTGAAGATATGTGTCTCATTTCAATATGATATTTCATATTTAGGATGATAGGATGTACAAATGTTGTCATTGCTTTGGCTAAAGAGTCTGCTTACTGATTTTCCATTCTGAGAATGTAGTGAATAATAAAGGAAGAGAAGAAATTCCCTATCAAATCCCAGGCGCAATTTTTGTATGACCTTAGACTTGGATGTTTGGCTTGATATTGTTGCTTTATTTGTTTCACAATAAGCTCTGCATCACCATAGACTATTAGATGTTCAAATTTTTTCTAGCAGCCTCTAATCCTAAAACTAGAGCTTCATACTCACATAAATTATTTGTATAATAAATTTCCCACTGTAATCGGTATGAAAAAGGGATAACGTACTCCTCTCTTGGTGCTATGAATAACACTCCATCCCATGCCACTTCGCAGGATGATGTGCCATCAAAAAACATTTTCCATACTCCTCTACTATTTACACTTTTATTTGCTTTTTCTATTTTTTTTGTTTTCTTCTTCTGTACTTTCTTCAAAGTCATCATCTATTGATAAAATACAATTTCCTAAATCCCGATCAACGACATAGACTGGGTAATTGTTTGGGTTTTGGGGGTCACTTACAGTATATTCCAGTCTAGTCTCTCTGTACAGTCGAGTAAATTGTCCACCGAAAATCGGGATCGTGGCATAAGTCATGTCTAGTTGAAGTCATCCTCCTAATTTTTCACCCCAGGACTTGGATAAAAGAATTCCATACTTATCAGGGATGTCAACAATGAATACATCCATAAGGATACTTTTTACAGGAATCTGTGCGAGATTCACTACCAAATCATTGATCATGCCAAGAAACTTAACCTTTCTAGAATCAAATGAGTATAAGTCTTGATAAGGTCCAGTGATTTCAAGGCCCAAATTTTCCATGATAATTTTAGGCATCAAGTTGTGGGAGGCCCCAAAATCTAACATGCAATTGTGAATTAAGTGATCATGCACAGTTAATGTAATATAAAACAGAGAAATATAATCCTTAGTATTTCCGATGTGCGAACCAAACATAATCATAGGTCTTTCATCTTGTAGATTGATAACATTTGTGTGACATTCAATATCAGAAAAATTTATCATTTTGGCAATCTGTTTTTTATAAATTGGATTCTTGGCAAGCTCAACTAGGGGCATGGGGATTTTAATTTTATTTAATTCATTTTCTAAACTAAAACCTCCAATTTCCTTTTCGATTTCTCTGTTTGGAGCTTGTACTTCAATATTCTTTGTTTTCTTGGTTTGTGTTTCTCTTGTTTCGATCATTTGGTCCAATAAACTTGTGTTTCAACTAGTGGTTTAGTAGTAGCTGCCTCATTTTCTTTATTTATTGATAAAATCTTTTTTAGTGGAATGTTTGTAGCATTTTTTTATCCAGGCCTTAAATTGTACTTGTGTTGAAGTTCGGCCATTATGGAGTCAACAATCCCTTGATATGCAGTTTCTCCCAAATTATTTATACTTTCCTCATTATTAAACATGGTTTCTAGGTCTAGAGACTTTTCATAATCTTGTCTAGTTAAATGAGGCTCCTAGTCATCATCACTAAGGTTGTTTAGATCCTCTTCTAACCCCTCATAGTTTTGCATATCATCCCTTTGCATAATTTTTTTTTTTTAAAAGGAGCTTGTATTTTTTTATCCTCATTTTTAACTTGTATTTGTTGTGTCTGGGGGTTAGGATTTCTTCTGAATTGATTTCTAGTGAATGGATCAGGTTTGTCTTGGTCTAGTTCCATTCTAGATATTTTTTTTGAAAATTCTTAGATTATCTTAGCGATCTCATCCATTTTTTATTCTGCAGACTTCCCAGATCCGGAGGGTCCTGCTTGTTCCTTGAAATGTTTAGGTTCTTTGATTCTTGTCTCAACCTTGGATTTTAACTTGCTAGATGCCATCATATTTGATTCGATTTCTATGGAATCATATTGCATTCCTACAAAAGTGGCAGATCTTCTTTCTCTTAAGAGCAGGGCAAAGTTGGGTTAAAAATCCCCTGCGAAAGTTACCTTTGTTGCAGGTTGAGAGGGTTTAAATTTGGCTGGGATATTATGGTATAGTTTGTTAAACCTCTGAGTAAATTCAAGAACTAACTCAGAATTCCTTTTTATTAGAACCCTGAATTCAATGAAATAATATAGATGGTCTTTCTTTTCTCCCCACTATCTTAAAAAAGCATTTTCTAGTTCATCATATGCCCGTAGGGATCCTACTGGGAGTCCCCGAAACCATGTTATTACTTGTCCTTCGAAGATTTTCATTAAAAATATTGATTAAACATCCTCATGCTCAATGCCAAGGATATCGTCAAACTGACTAAAAAAGGCTATGTTCTCTATGGCAGTTAAATATCCTTCTCCTGTAAATTTTGGTAAGTTCTTCATATAATTTTCAGGAAAATCATGCAAGAAAGAAGGGAGGACCAAGGGAGCATTTCTGGCTGCTACCTTGGAAAACATTCTAGGGGTTGGGGGTTGTCCTTGACCTTGTCCACCTACTCCTACGCCTCTGGCACCACCTCCTCTAGAAGCAGCCATTGGAAGTCTAGAGGATAGACTTTGGGAGAAAAGAGGGTTTTCAAAAACTTCGAGGGACCAAAGTGACGACCTGTCAACTTCTTCAGGATGTGTCGAATGAAAATCCATAAAAAGGTCATTCGGAGATGAAAAGTCTAGAAGCGGAGGAAAAAGGAAACATGGACTGGTTTCTTCAGAATTACAAGATGTATAAGTAGGTGAACCAGTAGGGGACGAATCAGGGTATAATATATGTTCTCCAGGGTTTCAGAGAATTGATACCTTTACTTTGGGTAAAGATGGGGTAGACAGGATATTAACAAAAGCGGGTATAGAGAGGGTTCTTCCGTTCTAATCTTTAGGAGTATCAGTTGAGTCAATCTCAATATTTATTTTGTGTATAACTTCCTTCAGGTTTAGTAGGTGACGCCTCCGCAGAGGGTGTTCATTTAAAATTCCCTACAGGGGTTAGTTATTCAACCAGAATCTTAGTATTGACTTGAGCTACTTTGGGTTGGTATTTTTTACCTACCCATGCAGTAGTCGATTTGAGGTATCCCTTTGGTTTCAACAACCTTTCGGGATATGATACATGAGTGGTTTTCTGATCGTCTAGATTCTTTCTGGTATTCTTTCGACCGAATGCAAGTTTATCTGTGGTGGAGTCACCAAGTGAAAGATAAAAATAGCCTTACTGTGTATTCAATATTTTTTCACTATCAAAGATAGAATCTTACCTTGTCACTTTCCCAGGGAAAAATGAATTCGTTTCTCCATCCCCTACAACGACGCCAAAAAGATGTTGGTCCTCAGATTAAACTAAAGGCTCAAAGGATAATGTCAGGCATCAAGAAAGTTTCAGAGAGTGTTTTTAAAAGTGTTTTTTCTACCTTAGTTATTTGAGAAAAATCCCTTAAATGAAATTAATAGTATGGCATCACAAAGTCCATATTTCATGTTTGAGTCAAATTTGAAATATCGAATGATGTGACAGAAAACTACAAAACTATAAAACAAAGTAAGGCATCAATTGTTGAAGAGTCTCACCTTGTTGTAGTAGAATAAAATAGATAGTGTAATCTTGAACAAAGTATAAAATATAGTAATCCACACAACTCGTAGGTATTGATTTACTCACAGTAAATGTAGAGGAAAAAATGCTCGCTTAACAAATTATTGATGCAATATGATTACAATAGTTGTTGTACTAAATTGGAATCAAACATTTACCAAGGAAATCGATAAAGAAATGTTGAGATATGGAAGAGAAGAAGAAACTCATAACCCAAACTAAACAAAACTTGGAATCTTTGTTTGCACTTGTATTAATACTCAATAAGGATATTTTTCTCTATTACAATCAACAAGAAGCAGCCCCTGATAGATATTGAGTCTATGTAATTATACAAACTGTCTCAACCCAAAACAGTTGGACTTCTTATAGCTAAAAATAGCAAATATTTTTTAATAAGGAAACAAAATGGAAAAACTGAAGAGTTCAATTAGCATTATCCTCTATCTCTTCATCTTGGTGGAAACGCTTCTTTCCCTCGTTGTTTAGCCTGGATACAACTATTGTCTGATCTTCAAATATGTGAGTAGTAAGTGCATGTTTCCTTACTTGTTTCTGGATTTTCTTGTTTTCCCATACTCAATACATTGGATGCATTTACTCACTAATTGCACCACTAACCTTGAAGGCTCAGTTTCTTCTTTCACCTCGAAAGCGTATATCTTCCTCTCTATCTGAGGCAACTTTTCTTGTATCCTTTTCACTCCATGAGATGTGATCTGTAACTGTAAGATTGGATTTTCTATCCATTTATTTATTTGAAGGATATAAATTTGGTTCATTTTTTGGATGGCCGTTAAAGCTTCTTCTTTTCTTGTTCTAAAATTATACTGAGTCTTTGCTATATCAATTTGACCCAGGGCTTCAGAAATAACATTACATTAAAAATAAATTAGTCCTTTGTCTAGTGATGTCAATTCTTATAGACAAGCTTCATTTACCTCTCTGGAAATTCTCTTTCTCTCTGTTAGATTTGTTTCCCAGGCCTTCAAAGCCATATCACCTTTTATCTGTTCTGAAAGAGAAATCTGATGAACCTTCCATTTCCTTAGCGAATTCTAAATCATCTCGGTTCAATCCATCGTACACCATTCTTTTCCTTTTGATTATTGCTACATATTTCTAATGTGTTTCTCATTTGACTATAGCCCTCCTTTTCTTGTTGAAGAACAAGTCTAAAGGAGGCATATATTCGGGTGCAATTGTGGTGAGATCATCTATAAATATGACTTCGGAACCAAGATTTATGAAACTACATTGCAACGATGTCAACAAAGTGATAGGGGTACCTATCTCCTTAGATAGTTGTTGCTCAACAGTGTTGGCCGCAGAGATGGTTGGAGTAGAAGCAGATGTATCATGTCCTTTCTTCAAAAAGGCTTCGAACTGAGCCTTTGCCTGAGGGCCTAGTGGAGTTGATAATAAAGCTTCCAATTCATGATGTTAAAGATTCAGTGTTCTTTAGGTTTTCTTTAGTATCCTGTTTATCGGACTTCCCTATCTCAAAACCTGGAGGTACAGTTCCTTTTGTAGACGAAGTGGCTATCGACTCTCCCTGTAATACTTTTGGCAAGTTGTTTCGTCTGTGCCTTTGAAAACTGAAGAAAATGGCATGTTGATCTGGAGACAAGGTTTGAACTCTATTCAATACTTCTTCATAAGACTTGACTCGCCTGAATATTTAATCATGTGGGGCGTTTTCGTGCACATATTTCTTCAAGTTGTATTGGGCCAGTTTATCTGTGGTGGAGTCGCCAACTGAAAGATAAAAATAACCTTACTTTGTGTATTCAATATTTTTTCACTATCAAAGATAGAATCTTACCTTGTCATTTTCCCAGGGAAAAATAACTTCGTTTCTCCCTCCCCGGAAATGGCACCAAAAATATGTTGGTCCTGAGATTAAACTTAAGGCTCAAAGGATAATTCTAGGCATCAAGAAAGTTTAAGAGAGTGTTTTTAAAAGTTCTTTTTATACCTTAGTCATATGAGAAAAATTCCTTAAATGAAATTAACAGTATGGCAGCACAAAGGTCGTATTTCATGTTTGAGTCA
Source organism: Picea mariana (assembly GCA_032191745.1). NCBI lineage: Eukaryota > Viridiplantae > Streptophyta > Pinopsida > Pinales > Pinaceae > Picea > Picea mariana. The sequence continues at coordinate 77,181 of JASDQU010439604.1, forward strand.
AAGTTGAAATATCGATTGATGTGAGAGAAAATTGTTAGGATATTTAGACACTTAGGAGTAAGTTAAGATCTACATGGTCTAATGTGTCATTAGGTACAACTATGTTTCTTAGTGTGTTTCTTTAGTATGCATTAGTATGCATTTGTAGTTAGGAAATCCAATGGTCACAATATGTTTCCGACATAGAGTGATCCGATGGTTCATACTCCCTCGATAATAATGACCATTGATCTATGGATTGACACCCGATTGGTCCATGATCTCTATTTAAAGAGAATGGAGGGTCATTTTCTAATGATCGATTGTGAGAAACTCTCTTGTAAAATCTCTCTGTAATCTTTTTTTTTGCATTAATAAACTGCTCCAAGTGGTCGCATTGGCTGGGGTCATGGATGTTTCCCCGTAGGGGTTTCACCAAGTGAAAACATCAATCTGTTGATATTTGATCTGGTTATGTGAGTGGTTACTGAAGGTTTTCGTCTTCTGTTGGAATATCTGTGTTGTTGAACATGGTATCATAGCCTATTTGAAGACCCGCTCCTGTTGTAGATTGAGATCGTGAAGATGAGTTGTCTCATCTCCATTTTCTATCATTTTCGTACATTTATGGGATGAGAGGAATGTTCCATTGCATCCATAGCACTCGTTTCAGTTAGGAACACTTTTCATTTCACTCAAAAAGGTTTTCATTTTCCCAAGATATGACCATTACAGTCAAATCCGAAGGTATAAAGCCTGAATACACATTTTTTAAATTTCTGCAAAGTTTTATTTTGGTTTTATTTCAGTTTGATATTATTTGTTTCTAGGTTGCTACTCTTTTATATCTACGTATTCTCTTTTCCCTGCACCCTGTGTGATCTTGGAAAATCAGAAATAGATAGGAAAATGTGCATCTTCCAGGTAAGCTAACCGAGATCTAACCCTTGTTGTTATCGAGAAGTGAAATTTTTTTCTTTTGTGAAAAGAGTTTTTTTTAGCATGCTCTCCAAAGTCGTCTTCAAAAACAACAACAACAACAACAACAACAACAATCCTCCTTCTAAACATTAGAATATGTTTTTCTATACCATTTTGTTTCTTTTTTGAAAAAGTTCATGCTAAAACTGTAAAGTGTATTTCACTTCAAGTATAGAAGTGAATCACTATAAGTAGCTTTAATATTTTGGAGTTATTTATTTTGCATGCAACTTTTCTATTATAAAGTAACTTTATTGTAAAAGTGATCCCCACTTCTCTTTATAAAAGTGGGTCACCTCATAAAGAAACTTACACTATCACGTGGTTAGTTGGTTACCATTTATGCATTTTTTTTAAAGGGCATAACTCTCACATCGGAAGTCCATTTTCAGTGTCGTTTGTATTAAAACCACATAACTTTTTGAGATCTTTCCATCCAGAACATCAGATTCAGTTTTTAAATCTGTATTATCTACATATTTAATATGGCTTCTACAAGTAATGTCTTGCTTACCAGCAACAACTACTTCCAATGGAAATATCATATGGAAGATTTATTAAGAAGTAAAGGCTTGTACCAGATTACATTGGGAAAGGAAAAAGAACCCACTAATGATGATAAGAAAGAAAAATGGTATAATAGGAGTGATGAAGCACGTGGACTAATCGAAATGTCCATCTCTCCTGATTTAAGATACCACCTCCAAGCAATTGATGACCCCAAAGAAGCTTGGGACAAGATTGAATCTGTGTTTGGTAAACTCAATATTATTCAAGCACAACAGTTAGAAAATCAAGTACAGACCTTGAGTCCAAGTGATTTTTCTTGCCTTGGAGACTATCTATCTAGGTTTAAAACACTCAGAATTTTATGTGATGAATGTAAGATAAAAATGGAGGAAGAGCACTGCATCTATCTTATTCTTTCTAAGCTAGGTAGTGCATATTATGTGCTTGTTTCTACCTTTTATGCCATGAGAGAGGCTCTAGGATCCAATCTCTAAGTTTCGTAATTAAGCCTGTATGAAGACAGGGTGGTCAACATGAAAGGTTCTTGGTTGCTTCCGCACATAAAGTGATCAAGTAGGGCTCTAGGGAAAGATTATGAAAAACCCACTCTTGAGTCGTTTTGTGTTGCTTTGATTAGATAGGAAGATAAGTGTGTACAAATTGGAGTGATCAACACTGCAGGTACCTCCAACAAAGACTTAGTTTCCCAACAGAAAGATAAACCCAAGAATTCCAATAAGCAACATCCTCGCCACAACAACAAGCAATATAAGGGTTCCAAACGCACTCAGACAACGTTTTCTCCGAATGGAGACAGAGGAACAAAATATAAAAATAAGAAGATTGACAAACATTGCAACTTTTGAGATAAAGATGGTCATGATGAGTCCAAATGTTTCAAGAATATGGCAGATTTAGAAGCAACGATGAAGAAGCACAACATCAGTATTGATCCTACTTATTCTTCTTCTTCTCATGGATGTGCACTTTTTGCTTCTGGTTTCTCCTTCAATACACCTTCTACTTCTACTTCTGATAAGTGGCTTATTGATTCTGGATCATATTATAATATGGCTAAGGATAGAGAAATATTTTGTACTCTAAATGAATGTAACACCAAGAAAATATTTGTTGGTGATGATAGATCTCTTATTGTTGAAGGATCTGGAACAATACAAGTAGAAAATGGCCATTTTAATGATGTATTATGTGTTCCAAGTCTTTCTTGTAACCTTCTATCAGTATATCAAATCACTCATTCAGGTGAAGGTAAAACCATAGATTTTTCACCTTACCAAGTTGTAATCAAGGATCTAAAAGATCCTAATCATGTTCTTGCAACTGGAATTGCTCATGATATTACCAGGTTGTACAAGTTTGACAACCTTGCCTCATCATATTTTTCATCAGTTTTTATTGCTCATAGTGATGACTTGAGCAAACTTTGGCATGAGCAGTTTGGTCATCTAAACTATCGCTAATTGCAACAACTATGTAATCAACAGATGGTGACTGGTCTTCCTCTTGTTTCATGCAGAGATGGTGTTTGTGTTGATTGTGTTCTCGACAAACATCATTGGGACAGTTTTGAAAAATGTGCCTCTTGGCATGCCTCAGGTCCTTTGTAGCTTGTTCATAGTGATTTGTGTGGTCCACTTTCTTCTCCTTCTTTTCCTAGGTGCAAGTATTTCGTAACTTTCATTGATGAATTTTCCAGATGTACTTGGGTTTACTTATTAAAACTTAAGAGTGAATTTTTTGGGCTACAAGGCCTTGTAGAAAAACAATCTGGACATCAAATTCAAAGGTTAAGAACAAATAATGGACGCGAATATGTGAACAATAATTTTACAAATTACTACACTACACAGGGAATCCAAATGCAACACACTGTTCCATATACACCACAACAAAATGGTGTTGTTGAGAGAAAAAACCACACATTAAAACAAATGGCTA